>CAUYQG010043197.1:0-14350 GCA_963574415.1 Tarsius wallacei | reverse complement strand
GCATAGCCCACATCTAGGAAAATACAGATAAAATTTAACAGTGCTTTATTTCGAGGAGACAAATTTAGGAAACTGAAGGATAACTAGTAAATAAATGTCTGGGTTGTTTGATTTATTATAAAAAAGAATTATTTTTAAATATAAAAAAATTTTTTAAATCTGTTCGCTCAAAAGCATTGAGGAAAGATATACATCAAAATTGACAAGGTTCTGGATGGTAGAATTGCAGAAAATTCCTAAAATATTTCATCTATTTTTTCTTTAATATTACATTTCAAAGTAATCAACATGATGGTTTTTTTTTTTTACTCTTTTTTTGAATTTTTTATTTTAAATATGTGGGGTACAAATATTTACAAAAGGTTAGGTATACAAATGTTCATTATGCAGGTACCCTTGTTGATGAGGTGTGCCCCTGGCCCTGGCAGTTTCCCACTACTGCCAATCCCACCCCCATCCTCCCTTGGAAGTTTCCCACTACTGCCAATCCCTTTCTTATAGTATTACAATAGTTGTTCAAGGTCCACTTATGAGTGAGAACTGTGACACTCACTTCTTTGTTTCTGTGATAGATCACTCAGTATTATAGCCTGTAAGTCCATCCAAGTTGCTGCAAAGTTCATAATTTTGTCCTTCTTTATGGCTGCATAATATTTCGTCATGTATATGTATCACCTTGTTTTATCCAGTCCTCTTTTGATGGGCAGAACAGTGGGTTCCATGTTTTGGCTATTGTAAACAGTGCTGTGTGCAGGTATCTTTTTCATAGAGTGACTTGAATTCCTCTGGGTATATTCCCAGTAGGGGAACTGCGGGATCACATGGGAGGTCAGTTTTTAGATCTTTTAGGGATCGCCACACTGTTTTCCAGAAGCTATACTAGTTTACACTCCCACCAACAGTGTAGAAGTGTCGCCTTTTTGCCACATCCTCTCCAGCATCTGTTGTTTTTTGAGTTATTGATGATGGCCATTCTGACTGGAGTTAGGTAGTATCTCAGTGTGGCTTTAATTTGCATTTCTTTGATGACTGAGCATTTTTCATGTATCTGTTGGCTGTGTGTATGTCTTCTGTTGAGAAGTGTCTATTCAAAATGATGTTTTAAATGTGCAGTTTGATATATGTACGGTATTTGCTCATTCCTTGTTTCTTTTGTCTGATTTTTTTCCCCTAGGCATCAGAGAATGCTCCTAGTCATATCATTGGTTTGACTAAACCATTTACCTTCCTATTCCTGTCGGAAAATTCTCCCCTCTGATATCCTGATTGAAGACACTTTTCACCCAGTTCTTTTGTGAAAGTACAGGCTCCAGGGCTTGCCGCTTCTCATATTGGGAATATACCCGGAGGAACTCAAATCATTCTACAGAAAAAGATACCTGCACACGTATGTTTGTTGCACCTCTATTCACAATAGCAAAAACATGGAACCAACCATGTTGCCCATCGAAGCTGGACTGGATGAAAAAAAAAATGTGGTACATATAGACAATGGAATATTATGCAGCCATAAAGAAAGACAAACATGCACTTTACAGCAATTTGGATGGATTTGGAGTCAATCATACTCAGTGATCTATCACAGAAACAAAGAACAGAGTACCATATGTTCTCACTCATAAGTGGACCTTGAACAATTATAATAATACATGAAAGGGAATGGCAGTAGTGGGAAACAGTCAGGGGAGGGGGGTGGATTGGCAGTTGAGGGAAACCGCTAGAGGAGGGGGGGCATACCTCATCAAGAAAGGTACCTGCATAATCAACATTTGTATACCTAACTGTGAATTGTACCCCACATCTTTATAATAAAAAAAATTGGGAAAAAAAAATTTTAATGAGCTTCCCAATAACCATGGAACTACCTACACTATCTTTGTAGGTCTTACAGTTTCATCAATTCTTTTGGGAAATAATATTTTTCTGATATTAAAATATTTTTCTGACATTGTAGAAAATGAAAAAGCCCACTGGAAATTACTAAGAAGATAATTTAAATCATCTGTTTTTCTACCACTAATGAAAAACTTTTCCACTAAAAAAAATAATAAATAAAATAAATAAATAAATTTTGCCTATAAAGCAAAATTTCTTAAAAGAGTACAGGAAAATCTTTGCATTCTTGGTCTGATAATCATGCCTTGTTTGTTTGCACAGTATTCCCAAAGTGGTAAAACCTGTCACTCAGCAGTAGAGATTTCAGCAGTAAAGGTTTCATCTCACTGTTTATGAAGCAGAAGGAGTTTATTGCCTTTCACATCATCTCCAGTCATGGGATTATCACTTACAGCACCAGTCTGTTTGAAAATGAGAGAATGGTTCTTCAGAACTGTGCATAGGTATTTGTCTCAACAAGAAGAGGAGATTCATAAAATAAAAAGAGGATATAAACCTTATGCTGAGACATTAACTTGGCTTTATTACCAGCTTCAGAGAAATCATTTCTTACTTAAATGCTAAGTATGAAATATAATAAGAAAATATATTAGGACATACGAGTGAATGTTTACAAATATTTCCAAAGAACACACACAAAAATCTATACTTATAAAACTTTTCCAACTTAGATTTACTTAAATATTTTCCTGTTTTATGTTAGTGCCTTTCTGTATTTTTATGTCATCCATAGATCTCAAAGCATAAAGGAGAAACTTTTTCATTAGTCTGACTTTACAGGAAACAAAAAATAGCTACTCTGATGTAATTAGTGTGACATTGAATACTTGTTCTGACATAATACAGTTTCTTTGACTTAAAGAATTTAAAATGAGGTATTTGAGAAAGATTCAATTCATGTTTCCAAGAAAATGTGAACCCCACTGCTACGTATTGAAAGTTGTGTCCTCTCAAGATGTATGTGTTGAAACTTTAATCTCCAGTATGATGGTATTAGAAGGTAGGGGCTTGGGGGAGGCAGTGGAGCAAGTCACTAAGGTTTTACCCTCATGTATGAGCGTAGTGTCCTCACAAAAAGAGTGACGAAAAAACTTGCCCCTCTGTCTATCTCTGCTCTCTGCCATGTGGTGACACAGTCTAAAGATGGCCATCTGTGAACCAGATAGAGGGCCCTCACCAAGAACTCAACCATGTCGGCCTCCAGAACTGTGAGAAATAAATGTTTATTGTTTAAACCTCCCACTCTGTGATATTTCATTACAGCAGCCCAAATTGACTAGGACACCCATTTATGTGTTTTCCTGAACAGGTAACAGATGTGCGTAGTGGTAAAATTATTTTTCTACTTAGTAAAAAACTAAGGTGTTTTTCCCCCCTCAATGTGTCCTCAAATAAAGTAACATTATTTAAAAGTTTCCAAAGCAACAGAGGCCTGTCAGAAAAGGAAAGTATAGAAAAGAAAAGAAAAAGGTAATGTTTGATGTTTTTAATGGGTGTTTATCTTTATGGTCGCAATGCCCGCTAAGCCTTGAATATGTGCAGTTTTCATTGTTTTTGATTCATTGTTTCCACTTCTAGAAAATTTATTCGAAGGAAATTATTTAAAATGCACACAAGAGTTGACTAGTGGAAATCCAATAAGAAAAACCAACAAAATTTGGAATTTAATATAAATACTGAATAAACTATACTATGCAATAAGACACATCATGTGCAATAACACAGCATGCCATCAGTTTGCATAACATAAATGAATATTAGTGACAGTGAAAGCCATAAAATATTATCTGAAAATAGTAAATGATAAACTATATGCAATATAATTTTTTAGTGTATATGCATAGAAAAGTATGTACAAAATTGACAGTAATTACCTCTGTGTTTTGGTTTTGTCAACATCACTATCACTATCACTATGCTATCACACTTTTCTTGAATGAATATGTATTTATCTCTTGAGTACTGACCCCTCTTTCCTGAGCTCTAGTCATTGTATCTATCCAGACTCCAAACTCTATTTGACATCTTTATTTGGTAATCTATTACCCTTTATTTGGTAATCTATTGTTCCATCTTCATTCATTCATTCATTTATCCACCCATTCATTCAAAATATATACAGAGAGGGCCTATATTATCTATTAGGCACTTTTATAGGTATAGAGTATTAAGAAATGAAAGAAACTAACAGACAAATACCCTGCCCTGGTAAAGTGTACCTTCTTATGGGGATCAATCTCAGGCTTACCACCATAGTAAGAGATGTTTTGACTTACTTCCTAATTTACTACTCCCATTATTTTCCAACTCAGCAAAAGATATTAAAATCTACTGAGCTGTTCTTGCTAACATTTAAGATAAACATTAATCTCCTTTCTTTGATCTAAAAGTTTCTAAATGATTCAGTCCCTGCCTGGTTCTTCAACCTGATTTCTCTCATACTACTCTTCCCTTTGCTCTCTATACCACACACATACTCAAACTTTGCTTTCCTTTCAATAAAAAAGGAAGAACTATGTAGTTGAAGAGTCTCTTATGAATGAAACAAGCTGAGGACTGACACATTAGACTACTGCCTTAAACTAAGCTAGAAGCTAAGTCCTGGAACTGCAAAGTCAAAACGAGAAAATAGACCCAGAATTATTCATATTCAAGGAGAAAAGTAGTTTGCTTTCTAGGTGCTTAATGGTAAAAACAAACAAACAAGCAAAACAAAACAAAACTCCCACCATTTCTTCTCTCTCAATACCCACAGACACTTCATCATCCACCTCAAAAGCATCAGTGATAATTTCATGTTTCTGTCACATACCATAGAAAGCCCAAGATGCTCTGGCCACTCCTTATCCCTGGACTCTAACCCCATATCCCTCTCCAAAGTGCCCTTTGAAACACAGGCCACAATCTATTCTTCTTGCTGTAACAAAACTAATTGACTCCTAAATATTCCTTCAAACCTCTCAAACACATATAATATTCTCTTCATTGTCGTGTCCAGACCATTCTCCCACTCCTAAAGACCCCCAAGCTTTTAGAAACCCATGCCATCAGACTGTATCATCACTATTCCTATATGTTAAATTCACTTACAGATCTCAGACTTGCTTTTTCTCAGTTCTTGAAAATTTTCACTCCTGCTTCATAGTTACTTTCTCCCACACTGCTCCTGGCATAATTCTTCATCATTTGTGACAGAAGTGGTTTTTAAAATACCATGGAAATGATATATTGCAAAATCATGGAGATTATTTTTCCAATATTATGCCTTCTCAGTTCCTTGATCTCTTCTCCAGTAATCTCATCCTCCCTACCATCTCAGTTGGTCATTCCTATAGTCACATATTATATCAATGCATTCCAACCACTTTTGTGTTATACATACAAAGAAGGTGAATGCTTGGCAGATCAGAGGAAGAGAAGTAGCCTACTCTTGGACCTAGGGGCTTTGGCCACGTAAGGTTTATATGACTTTTTGAGAGACTGAGTGGATTATTCACTGGAGCAAAATTGTAATCAATTTGTTTCACTCTAATTAGAAAGCTCGCAATAGAGCTGTCATTACCAATAACTTCACCCACTCCGTGATACTGATTTAAGCATCCTATTGTCTGACCATACCACCGGGCATTCCAAATCACTATCTGGTACCCAAATACAATAATTTTTCAACCCCATTAAAACTAATTCTACAATAATTCTCCCAATAAGTCTTTATTTAGCCTTCATTGTTTGTGTGTTCTTACTTTCCTCTTACTAACTTAAAACTCATGATCAATCACTATAACCCCACCTTCATGTATAGTATCAAATCCTGTGCCTCTCTCAGCTATAGCTTTGGTTAAATTAAAGTCTACCCCTCATTCATACATTCATTCATACATACATCGAATGCTTCAATGTGGCTGGGGAATAACATAGCTAACTCTTCTCTCTGTATAGGTGAAACCACTAATTTCAAGTGGATTCTTAATATTCTGCCAAGCAATATATATTTTTCTAGACATTCATACTTCCACTCTCCTAGAGTATTATGTCCTTAGACATCCAACATCTCTTACTGTAGTCTCATCCCAACTAGTTCCTAGTTGACTAGAGTCATCAGAACACAGATGCAATCAGAAGATAACCTCCATGCTTTTCTCCACCACATCTAACATCAATCTTCCCTCTGCCCATGGACACAGAAGCTACAACAGAGGAATGGTTTTGCTCCTACCCAAGGTCAGTGTCTCCACTTGGTTATTACAAGGTCTAATCCTCTCTCATCTATTTTTACACATAGTTCTAACCATCATCCTCCATACAAATAAACAAGCTGTTGTCTCTCCCATCTGGAAGGAAAAAAGAATAATCTCTCCAATTTTGGAAAATTATCAGTTATCCCTTAAATATTGCTTCTCTTCCCATCACTTCAGTCTCATATTAAGTATCTCCTAATAGACATATGTTGGAATCACCCAACTAAGCCTCTTGTCTCAACTCCTCTTTCACCATTTTTAACTGTATCTCTATTTCTATGCTATATTCAGGGTGAATTCCTTATTACTATCTTCCAGTTTGCTAATCTTTAATTTGGTATAGTCTAGAGTTTATTTCATCTATTGGATTTAATGTCAATGACTACTACATATTTAAACACTCAAATTAATTAGTTTTTACCCTATTTGTTTTCTTATTGCTTTTATTTTATAACCAAACTTTTTTATTTTTAATGCCTTATTTAAAAATGTATATGCCCTAAGCATATTTACTTTAAATATTTAAGTAATTTTTAATTTTTAAAAAATCTGGCATAAACTCACATCCCAAGCATTGATTTTTCTCCCCAAATATTGAGTTTGTTGCTTATCTTCCTCAGCATTATATTTTGTCATTAGTTTTAGCTTTGGGGTTTGCATACTCATTGTCAGTTGAAGGGATGAAGTAGAGGAGTTTTACATTTTGTCCAGTCGCTTTCCAGGAGATCTGAACCCAGCCTCTGGATTCTTAGTCAAGAATTAGGTCTTAGACTGACATTTTAGTGACTCAGTCCTGATTGGTCACTAAGCTAGTGTTCATCTTACTCTGTTATTGGGCAAGAGGCTAGTAATTGCAACTTTTAAAACATTTGGGACCTCAGGAGCAGGTGAGGTACAGCTTTTAAAAGGCCCCTTTCAGAATCAGGAGAAACCCTACCTCATCACTGAAAGTAAGCCTGTCCCTGTCCCCTTATTCATAAGAAACCTTTTAAATCTTGTCAGGAATGATAGGAACTGAATTCCCAGATACCACTCCCTACCTCCAAAACATTACTATTTTCTTCCCTATTTCTTTCCTAAGGTTTTTTTCATTTTGGTTTAATCTCCTTTGATTAAATTATTAATTCTGGAAAAAGAGCAGAGTGAGATGGTGGACTAGGACTCTCCCATCAACTGTCCTCCTGTAGAAGCATCAACTGGAACAACTATGCATGAAAATATCTTCACAAGAGCTAACAAAACCAGGCAAGGGGTCATATTACCTGACTGCAGCATAATAATAAGAAAAGACACATTGAAGAGGGTCAGAAAGACAGTTTTACATTACCAATGTCACCACTCTCCCAGTCACAGGCAGCACAGAGAAATACAAGTCAAAACCACATTGAGATAACACCTCACACTTGTTAGAATGACTATTATCCAAAACACAATGAGTGCTGGTGAGGAAGTGGAGAAAAGGGAACACTTACATACTATCAATGGGATTGTAAACTAGTACAGCCATTATGGGTAGCTGTATGAAGATGCCTCAAAAAATTAAAAATAGATTTACCATATGATCCAGTAATCTCACTACTGGGACTACATCCAAAGAAAATGAAATCAGAATGTCAAAAGATATCTGAACTTCAATGTTTACTGCAGCATTACTCACCACAGCCAAGATACAGAATCAAGTGTCCATCAACTGATGAATGGTTAAAGAAGATGTGTTATATATACCATTATTCAGCCTTTAAAAAGAAGGAATTCCTGTCATCTGCAACAGTATAAATAAACCTGAAGGACATTATGTCAAGCGAAATAAACCAGACACCAAAAGACAAATACCATTTGATTTCACTCATATGTGGAATCTTAAAAAGTTGCTCTTAGGGATGTAAAGAATAAAATGGTGGTTACCAGGAGCTGAGGAGAGGGAGTTGTTGGTCAAAGGATACAAAATGTCAGTTGGATAGAAGGAATGCATTTAAGAAATCTATCATACAACATGATTACTATAGTTAACAATACAAAGTCTATTGTAGTAGCAAAAAATGTTAAGAGTGTGAATATACAGGGTTCTTACCACAAAAACGATAACTATATGAGGGAATAAATGTATTAACTAACTAGATTTAGTCATTTATCAATGTATGTATACTTAAAAACAATATTGTACCTTGTAAATACATATAATTTATCTGTTCATTTTTTTAAAAGTAAAAACAAAAATGTTTCGTTATTTGTTTTATTCTTTTTTGCTTAAAAATTAAAGTGCTGAGAAAAATGAACTTGTCCCTGAACAGTTCTTCTAACTTTCAAAACTTTGTTATATAATGCTTTATTATTATCAACTATAAGCTTTTTCTGTTTCATGTTTGACCAAAGAGTTATTTAAGAAAAATTATTTACTTAATTTTATTTTTAAAATGTTCTAGTACTTGTGTTTTATTTCAGATATCTAAAATGTATTTTTAGGCCAGGCACTGTGGCTTATGCCAGCAATCTCAGCATTTTGGGAGACTGAGGAAAGAGGATTACTTGAGCTTAGGAGTTTGAGATCAGCCTGGACAATACAGCAAGAACTTGTCTCTACAAAAAAACAAAAATATATTAGCCAGGAGTAGTGGCATTTGCCTGTAGTCCTAGCTACACGGAAGACTGAAGCAGTTGAGGCTGTGGTGAGCTGTGATCATACCACTGCACTTCAACTTGGGTGACAGAATGAAATCCCGAAACTCAAAAAAAAATTTATTTCTAATCTTATTATATTGTGCACACATAGCAGTTTTCTACTGTTTTTATTCTTGGGATTTTAAAAAAATATTTATGGTTTAATAATATGTGGTCAATATTTGTGAATATTTCACAGTTTATAAGAAAAAATGGACAAATGATGTATTCCCTACTTACTGCATATAGAATTTGAGAAGTGTTTACTAAATAAAACTTAGTAATTATAGCATTTAGATCTTCTTATACCAGTTTCTCTTGTTTTTCTTTTTAACCCTCTTCACACTATGAAAGTTACCTAATTTCTCACACTACTCTTATCTTTTGGTTTATATGTCTTACATATTTTGATGTATTAATGTTATACAGATAGGTTGTAATTTTTATTCACACTTTAATTCATTCACTCATTTACTCATTCATTCAACAAGTATTTATTGAGTGCCAAGCATTTGCCAGTCTTTGTTTGGGGCTTTAAGGATGAAGCAGGGAAAAAAAGAGACAAATCTTTGTTTTTGAGTAGTTTATGTTCTAATGGAAGATTGCAGACCAAAAAAAGTAAAATGAAATAAAAATGAATAGCCATCAGATGATGATTAGAATTAAAGAGAAAAATGAAGAAAAAAACGTGGTAGGCATGGATAGAAGAATTGCTATTTAAAACAGTATCATCAAGAAAGACACAGCTAAAATTGAGTTATTTGATTGCCTATTTGAAGTGAATGAAAAATTGTGAAGATATCTGTAAGAAAAGTAGAAAACACAAATCTTTTTAAATCCCTTTAATTAATAGAGAACTATATCTAATTTATATATGTTACAAATAAACACTATTAGTCTGATATTATCAAAATATAACAGGTGACCATTAGAACCATATTTTAGCTAATGAAGTGCTAAAAAATTTTCAGATTTTATGGGTTTTCATTTTGCTTGTACAGTGTCTTCTACCTTATTTGATAAATTGCTTAATTTATTTTATTTTGACCAGCCTCCCCTAGTAAGTTTGTCAGAATCCAGTTTAATTTTTGAAATAATCACTACTTTTATTTTATATAATTTCTTAAAATGATATTTCTCAACTTATCAACTTCAAAAACACAACACAGTTCTTTCTTTCCAACGAAAGACAGAAAAAACAGTAGATCATATTACAGCTCTCATCTCACCCCTTTCTTTTCAAATTTTACATGAGTTTTTGGTTCTAGTCTAGTTTATGAAATTATTTTCATAACATATAACATTTTCCCATAACTTCAAGTTATTTTGTTTCTTGAATGTTATTAATAGAGTTATTTGGATCTTACTTTATTTTTAAATGAATTCATTGCTCACAAGTTCCTTCATAGTATGAATTTTTATTCATAATTTTTTTAAATTTAAATAAATCTTTATAAATTCAGCTAATTAAGCCATCCATAAGCTTTTTCAGGAGGAAGGATTGGCTTTATTCTTTAAATTCTAGTACATTTTTAAAATATTTCCCTATTCCTTTTAATTCACAAATGATGAAGAAGGTGGATACAGAATTTTTGATTCTTGTACATTTCTCCTCAAAATTCTATAGATATTGCTCCATTATCTACTAGACTCAAAAGTTACTAAGGAGCTTGAGAGCAGTAAAATAGTTCCTTTTTTTTCTTTGTTTCTTTTTCTTTTTTTTTTTTTTTTTTTTTTGTAGTTACCAGTTTCTTATTTCTTGGAAACTATAGGATTCTTTCTCTATTCTGCGATTTATTTTTAGTGTGAACTACTTTCTTAAAACATGGTCAGACATTTCTTCAAACTCAGGTCACTATTTACTTTGAAATAACAGGTCATTATGTACTTTGGAATCATTTTACTCTTTTTTAATTCCATTATAACAAATGGAGAATATAACAGTTCTCATCAGAAATATAATATACTCATTGGTTCTCTGCTTTTTTTCCTCAATGTCCACTATTTCCTCTGTCATCATTTTCAGGTCTTTATTTTTTGAAGAGAGTGTGTGTGTACTTCTCTGTATGTGTGTGTGGTGCTTTTCAGCCTTCCCATGAATGATGGCCTGCTTTCCACAATGTCAATTAAATTTATTATTTATAATGGGTCTTAACATCTTCAGTGGCTTAAGTTTTTGTCTTTCTTTCTTCCTTTATCTCAGTTCCTTTTCTATTTTAATTTTATTATCTTATCTCTTCTTAGACCCCTTGCATCTTTCCCACTTATTTTTAAGCTTATTCTAGAGTCTCTTTTCTCTTGAATTTCCTAAAAATGATTGAAATTTTACAAGTTTTTTTAATTTCCAAGAGTTATTCTTTTAAAGGTTATCATCAGCATACCTTTTATATACTGCATTCTTCAGCTTTATTTTCTGCAGAATTTTTCATAAGTTTTACGTATTTCATTTTAATCTTTTTCTTTGAAGTGAGAAGTTTTATACTAGGCCTCTTAATTTCAAAACAAAACAAGGAAATATTTTCTTAACTCCCTCCCTAATTACCTGAATACAGATTGAATCCTCCAGTTAAAGATCTAGACAGAGTACTAGATACGAAAGATTTGCATTCTATCTTCAGTCATGAAGATTTGGTAAAACTATTTTATAAATAAATATTAAATATAAACTTTTCAAACTGCATTTATTTTAACATTTATTTTGTAATACCACATAAATGGAGATAAAAATTACATGAGAGGATTTTAAACTGTGAACATGCCCATCAAGGCCCTGCCTTTCAACTTTAGTGTATAGACTGTAGTACTAATACAAGATATCAAATTAGACTTTTCCTGTGGCCTCAGATTTTTAAGTGGCACTTTAAAGCTGCAAGCAAAAAGCGTTAAGTGTCTATATATTCTAAAAAAGAGATGCAAGATCAACTAGGCAGAATTTGCTAAGGGGTGACCTAGAAACTTTAATTTAAAAGAAAACACTAATTTTAGAAACATTTGATAAAATATCATAAAAACTTGTCAGATGCCTCATGCCTTCAAAATATAAACTCCTTGAAGACATGCATAAATATTCTTTCCACTAAAATTATACTATTAAAACATTACATGAGAAACCCTCTTAAATGAGTAATATTAAAGATGTTTTTAAAAATCTGTAACACCATTTTGACACATAATACACAAATTACCTACAAAATAATTTCCAGTGTAGTTCCATTTTAATTAGTGCCAGCCCAGAAGTCAAATGATTATTTATAAAACTATTGAGAAGTAAATTACATTACTGTGAATCACATAACCACTATTCAGCATAGTGATAATATCCCATATATCAGAAATGACAGCCCATTTTCCATCCACTGTTGTAAAAAAAGTACAGGTGATATAAAGTCATTGCACTTTCTTAGTTAATGCCACATTCTAGAGCCAACCTGTCAATTTTTCCCAAATGGAACAAATAAGTCTGCCACTGGCTTATGCAGATAACAGCTTTCATACTGATCTATGCATTTCATCATTGATGTATTAGGCATTCACACACACACAAAAATAGATTTTGACAGTCACCGCTTATTAGATTTTCCCCAATTGTTTTCCATAGGAATCTCTCTGCTATCAGGAAAAGTCTGCATTTAGCACTGCCTCAAAGGACTCTTCCAAATAATAGTCTTTGTAGATAATGGAGATAATAATAGAATCTAACATATAAGTTGTTGAGAGTTTTATGCAAGGCAATGCAAACCCTTAGTACAGTGTCTGCATTCAATGATATTGCAATGAGGAAAAAACATGAAGAATCAAACCTAGGAAAATGCAGATAAAGGAAGGAACAAGAACTAAAATTTGTAGCCTTGTTCTGTTGCTAAGATTTTCCCCTCTGGGCATTTAAACAAGTAAAATGAATAAAGAGGAAGTATTGTATAAAGATGAGAGTGCAGGCAGAGGAGTAACCATTACTTAAATACATTCCACAGAGTGATAAGCTAAAGTGATGATGTTTATACATGCAGTGCTTTTTGAAATTATGGAGGGACCTTCATAGATAACAACCTGAAAACTTTCCTTGCAAATTTCGAATGGACAGGTGAAAGATCCTGAAAACAGATGATGCCATTTTAAGAAAGCATCTGGGTGATGTGATATAAGCACTAAAGTGAAGTCTTCACCTGTGCATTCAAAATTTGCAAGGAAAGTTTTCAGGTTGTTATCTAAGAAGGTCCCTCCATAATTCCAAAAAGCACTGCATGTATAAACATCATCATTTTAGCTTATCACTCTCAAATTGCAGGTAGCATCCCATTGCTGAAACCAATTATCCAACTTGTGAAGAGATTTTACTGTCTCAGTGGATCTAGAGTACTGAAAAAATACAGGTGACTTCATATCTTTCCTCCAAAGGAATAAGTATTCCACAAAGGCTTAGCATGGCAAGAACCAGGAAAATAGTTTTAAAAAATTTTAATTGTAGGAAGGATGTGTTTGCTTTCATTAATCAAATACCTTTGAGGTTCTGTGCCAGACTCTATTAGTAGATGATTGCTTAAGAGACATGCTATAGGACCTGGTAGGTTTCTCTTTTGTGAAAATCCTGCCACTAGGCCCAATCCACAAAAAAGACACAATTAGGACCACCCACCAGAGTTCCCACTTTAATTCCAAAGCATAAACATGCATTTCTGTAGCTTTCATCATTTATTGGACTTAATTTTAGTGCCATGTTTTTCAAAGAGTTTAAGTACAATAGGGACTAGGAATAAATTATCTCATTCAATTATTTCAATGACAATTTTTAAAATCCCACTTTTATAAAGGAGAAAACTAAAACTGGTACTAGCGGAGATGAAATTCAACACTAACTCTTAAAGTCCTTTAACTCTCATTTTTTTTCTTGCGTGTGCCTTGATTTCTCCATCTACACCAGAAGCATAGTGGCAACTGCCTACCAATTCATAATTTGTTAGGATAAGTGCACTGGATAATTTGACATGAGATACTGTCATTATGAGAATCTCTGTGATAATGCAATGAAAACCCAGATTCAAAAGAAAAAGAAAACCCAGATTCTAGGGCCTCACCTAATATCTATTTCATCAAAATCTCAGGGACTGATGGCCCAGGAAGTGCTCTATTAGGTTAATAGGGTGCATCTGAAGTTCAAACCATTTTGTGAACTCCTTAACTGGATTAAAGATTTTTTGAAATAGGAAAAACAGAATTGGTTTAAGAACAAATGAAACCTATCCATAATGGGCAGGGAACAAATATACAATAAATTCCTGAAATGTTCGCAGTCAGGAAAGGTGTTTGATTTTGTAACATATGAAGTATCAAAGTCCATAAGCAAAGAAAGTAAGAGTCATTGTGAGGTCATTTTCAGACAAAATTCTGATTCTTTTCTACCAGGATGTCAAAGAATATGGTGAAGTCATAGAGGAATCAAGAGAGGACACAAAGAAGAATACAGAGAAAAACAAAAGGAACTGCATGTATAAACATCACAGGGAAAGGGAATATTGCAGTATATATTTGTTTTGTAAATCTTAAATTCTAATTAACAGAAA
>CAUYQG010043193.1:0-28453 GCA_963574415.1 Tarsius wallacei | reverse complement strand
TTAGGCTAATTAAATCAGTTGTGTAACAACTGTAACAACTGTAACTGTGTTGGTGTGTAACAAAGTACTCTAAACCTAAGTAATTTAAAACAATTCCCCAGCGGGGCTCGGTGGCTCAGCCTGTAATCCTGCGCCTTGGGAGGCTGAGGTGAGTGGATTGCCCGAGCCTGCGTGTTTGAGACCCGCCTGGGCAACTTGGCAAGGCCTCATCTCTACAATAAATCAAAAAAATTAGCCGGGCGTGGTAGCGTGCTTCTGTAGTTCCAGCTACTTGGAAGGCTGAGGTGGAAGGATCGCCGGAGTCCAGCAGGTCGAGGCTGTGGTGGCCAGGAGCAGCCACTGCACTCCAGTCTGGACGATGGAGTGAGACTACAATTCAAAAAAAAAAAAAAAACAATTCCCAACTCAAAAGTAGACCGGGGAGATCTTGTCTCACTAAGTATCACTTAAGTGGATGCAAATAAGTCAGGTGGCTTAGCATCTGGGAGTTATATGGTTCCTGGCTGAGGTTTCTTGAATCTCTTCCAGGTGACAATTATCATCCAGCAGTATATCACTGGCTTGCTTTTATGGTAAGACAAGGCGCTCCATAACAAAGTTTGGAAGCCTGTAGTGTCTTGAGGCCTGGGTTCAGAAATGTGACACTGACAATACAATTTAAATTATTGTTAAAATAAATTATCTAGCTTCTTTAGAGTCAAGGGATCAAAAAATAAGCTTTGGCTAGGCATGGTGGCTCAAGCCTGTAATCCCAGCACTTTGGGAGGCTGAGGTGAGGGGATTGCCTGAGCCCATGGTTCGAGACCTGCCGGAAGCCGCAATACCTAAGAAAAGTAAGGTAAAAGGGACTTAAGAACAGGAAAAACGCCGGCTGTGAGAAAGGCTCCAGCCAAATGCGGCCATGCTAGAGGCAAAAGTCCCATGGATCCTGTTTGACGGACCTTCCTTAACTTTGAAGGATTGCGTGCATAAACTGGAAAATGTTCCCACTTTCATTGAGATAATAGATGCACAACTAAACGATGGCATTTGACAGGAGGTGAGATGGTAGCAAAAAGAGCGCCCTTTAAGGTTTATAAAGAGGTTTTTCAGTAACAGCAGGAGGCTGAGGAAGGTGAGTCGACCTCTTGTCGACCTTTTGTAAACAACAAGTCTCCTGCTGAGCCGACCCCTCGTTGACCTTTTGTGAACAGCAGATCTCCTGCTGGGTCGACCTTTCATTGACCTTTTCTGAACAACAGGCCCCCAGCTGAGAGCTGGGGAAAAAACAACGGGATTGAGACAGCAAATAGGTTAAGATATTTTTGGGTTAGATAAGTAGTTTGATGAAGATAGAAGTTAGAATATTATTAGTAAGATAGCAAGATAAGATAATATAGTAAGATAAGAGCTATAGGAACATAAGGATAGAAATAAGGTTAATATAAGTGCATAGTAGTAAGTAAGTTAAATAAGACATAGCGATAAGGTTTAGCTTTATAAGATAAGACCATAATAATAAAATAATAGTAAATAGTTATAATTGCAAATAGATATAAGAAAGTTAAGGAGGAAAACAGGATGTTCACAAATGCTTAAGAAAAACTTCATCTATGGTTAAGATAGTGATTGCTATTTAGAATGGCTTGGAGTCAGCAGGGGGAACCAAAGGGCAAAAGGCCAACCTTGTTGTTCTGGAAAAAGAGATACATAGGCGTCTGGCAGACAGCTTGGGATACATTTGTGGCTAGATGGAAAACTATATAAGCATGTGAAAATTCAATAAAAATTGGCAGAGCCTTGAGCTCTCCCCAGGAAGAAGATTACTGTCGTTTTTGTCTTTTTCTTTTCTCCGTTCCCGATTCCACCCGCATCAGACCCTGTTCACTGGAGCTGGCCTCTGGCAGAGACCTGCCTGGGCAACTTGGCAAGTCCTCATCTCTACAATAAATCAAAAAATTAGTCAGGGGTGGTAGTGTACACATGTAGTTTCAGCTACTTGGAAGGCTGAGGCGGAGGGATCACCTGAACTCAGCAGGTCCACACTGGTGTGGTCGTGGGCATGCCATCGGACTCCAGTCTGGGTGATAGACTTCAACTCAAAAAAAGAAAAAAAAAAGAAAAAAGAAAAAAAAAAGAAAGCTTTAATGGGGGATGTATAGACTATGTTATATAGGGAAAAACGTGTAAAAGTGTTGTGTGGACAATTGGGGCAATGAGTTAATCACAGCTGACACACTTATACCATTCTCAAGCTATTTATTTCCAAGTTTCATTTTAACAACTTTTATAATATACAGTGGCATTCACTCCTGTTTAATAGTTCATCATATCTTTGTCAAAAGCAAAGACTATATATATAAGGGTTTATGATTTAGTCTTATAAATTAGTAAACCTTTATAACTTTTTATTTTCTTGGAAATTGAAATATGTTTCTGACTTTTTTGAATCATCTTTTTCCCCATGGAAATCATTATTATTTTCTCTATGAAAATTGCATTATCAAGTATTATCAAGCATAAATTATACGACTATTATTATTATTATTATTATTTTCTTTTTGAATTGGAATCTCACTGTCACCCAGGCTGGAGTGCAGTGGCATGCTCACAGCCATCGCAGCCTCGACCAGCTGGGCTCAGGCAATCCTTCTGCCTCAGCCATCCACAGCCATCCAAGTAGCCAGAACTATAGGCTCATGCCACCACACCCAGCTTTTTTTTTTTTTTTTTTTTCATTTTTGTTGAGACGAAGTTTTACCCAGTTGCCCAGGGTCCTCTTGAACCCCTGGGCTCAGGCCATTCTTTTGCCTTGGCCTCCCAAAGTGCTGGGATTATAGGCTTGAACCACTGTGCTCAGCCCTATACCATTATTAATTCTATTCATTTTTAAATTGTACTAAAATAAATAAGACAAAAAGAACCTGGACATCAGGGACACTTCAGATTTGTGTTTTAACCACAGCACATTTTATTTTTTTCTGGTATTGATACTAGATAAAGCATTTACCTCTTGGAAATTTACATTAAAGTTAATGAAACAAATTATTGGTGTTTCTTTGGTTTTTTAAATACATTTTAAAGGTTGAAAACTTCACTATAAATGCTTAGGTGGTTTTTAAATTTTATTTTCTAATCTAAACTACAGTTCTAGAACTGGTTATAGCTCTGCCTTGATTCTGCTGTGAGAAATTGGAACTTCAAATGCTGAGAATTACTTGAAAATAATTCTCATCTCAAATTGTGTCAGCAGTCTCCATGTTTTACTGATGAATTATACATTGCCCAATATATGCTGGCTACTTAGGAATTTATATAATAAACTTACTCAGATTTTTCAAAATTATGCCTTGCTGTATACATTGTTAATCATATTTGTCACCTAGAAAAGTGCTTTAAATTACATTAAAAGGTAGAGGTTTATAATTTCTTATGTAAAATAATTCTAAAATAGGGAGTTCATAGCTGCCGTCCTTGTCTCAATTTCTTTCTCTCACCATCATTTTTACTGCATTGTCAAGTTTATCTCATGGGTATCTGTTTTTGTTCCTAGCTTCAGTCCTCACTTCTGTGTTTCAAACAGAACTAGAGAAGAGAGAGATTTTGTAAGGGTCATTAAAAACAAACAAACAGTTATCTTCCTTCAAAGAGCTATCTTGGAAAGCCAATACAGTGATTCTTCTTGCATCCCATTGGTCTTATCAATATTCAAATGAAGCTAGGAAAAGCAAAGCGCATAGCTAGCTTTATCTAAACCAGAGATCTGATTCCAGGGAAATTAGGAAAAATTAAAAAGATATTGAACAGGTACTTTGTGCCCCCAAATGCCCGTAAACCAGTTTATATTCAGTAAGATTTGGTACCTGATGATTTATAGCTCTGTCCACACTAATGCCATGCAACATACAGTAGTTAAAACTGTTTTGATGCAGAAATTAAACACAACACAACACTAGGGGTTAGGAGAAAGGGAGCATAAAATTAGATAGTATGTTAGCAGTACTTATGGAGTTGGACAGTGTGTGGCATTTCCAAACCAGGTGTAGCATTTCTAAATCTGTCTGATTTATTTAAATAAATATTGAGGTCAAAATTACATTTATTTGCCCACAAGTGAAATTTGTCAAGGGTGAAACCAAGATGATGTATAGGCATTTGAGCAGAACAGATGCTATAAACAGTACATTAAAATGATAAGAAAAAAGTTTAAAGGGTCGACTATTTTATAGACAATGTATCTGAGATGTGGCTGGAAATTATTAGGTATTTGGGGGGAAAAAGTAAAGCTAATCTTTGAATATTTGCCCCTCAGAAATGTTGACTATATGTATATGTATATGTATATATATGTGTATATATATGAATATACATGTACTCTATATATATATTTGAAGCTTATCACAGTACATTGACAGTCACACAAATTTTATATTATTTTAACCCACATCTATCACAAAATGTATTTGTTGAGAAGATGAACTTTTATATTAGATTTTCAGTTAAGGTTGAAGATTTTCAGTTTTTTTGCAGTGAAAAACACATTATAGATGTCTTATATGAGACAAAGGCTATCATCAGCTTGGTATTCTGCATTTCTACTTCTGATCTACGAATGCATTGTGAGTATATGCACTGAGTAGTGAAACAAAGAAAGGAATTCGCTTTTAATTACCTGTCTTTTTTATTTATTCTTCTAAGAAATATCTATTCTGGTGGCTCCCTATAGGTCTTTTCTGTAATCATTAAACATTTCAGGGAGCAGTTGGTTTATATTAAAAGTTCAATAGGGCATAACTATTTTTCTTCATCCTCTGAGATAAAAATAATTCACTCTTTTTCAGGTGTTATATGAGACATTATTTCATTGAAGAGCACAGAGAATTAATGAGATTAAAGGCAATTGAGCTATACTTTTAAACAGTAAAAGCAATGAACCAGACATATGTTTATTTTCTGCTCCAAAGGCGTTATAATGGTACTACATATTGGTCTATAAAGACATAAAACCACATTACAATGACCCTGATATCAACAAACATACAGAACATCAATTATTGGAGTGAGTGAAGCCTGCCTCAACCAGAATTCAAAGCTAGAATGTAGAAAGAACTAGCACTTCGGATTTTCAAAGGATTATAACAAACATAATCAATCTTCAGTGTAAATAACTTATTTTTAATTGAAAAAATACAGGAGGATAGAATACTTTCAGGAGTCACTTTGGAAGACATTATTTTTGTAAATTATATCCAGTGAGTATCCTTTTCTAGGAGGGAATATTTGCTTTGCCCAGAACAAGAGGAATACAATTTTTATTAAATCAAATTAACTGAGTAGACATTCCCTAAAAAATGTGGTTTCTATCAATAAAAAAGTTTTTGAATTGTAGGGTAAAAAAACACAAAAAATATTTCGTTTTGATCAGGTCTTTGGAAACAAGGTGCTTTTATACTTTCTAACACTGATTAATATTTAGTAAGTATACTAATCCCTTCAAACTATCCTACTGATTTTCAGAATATATTTAATATTTTCTAGTAAATAAAGTTAAAAGGTGTTTCAAACCTATATTTTTTATTGCTGTTATATTTAGTTTTTTTTCATATGTGTGTGTTTCCAAATGCTTCTACAGTTTTTTGTTAACTGTATTTTTTCTAGGGTCACTATGGATAATTTTGTAGTTGAGAAAGTTTTACATGGCATTCATGTTTGTATAAATTGTATAGATAAAATAAACTTAGTAACAGTAATAATTTATAATTAAGAATGTTTTAGTTCTTTTCTTTAATTATTGTCTCACACTAGATTTTTATGTATTTTAGTTAATACAATACATTTTATAACACCTTAAAGTTTACAAGAATAAAGTGCAAAGTAGGGTTTCCAATATCCCCTCATTTATCTCATTTCCCAATATTCTCTATTATTGGCATCTTTATTAGTGTTGCATATGTGTTGTAATTCATGAGTTAATATGAAATATATTATTATTAACTAATGTCCATAGTTTACATTAGGGTTCATTCTGTGCTGTACATTCCATGGGTTTTGTTACATGTACAATGACATATTTCTTTTATTTCAGTTTCCCACAGAATAGTTTTACTGCCATAATAATACCTTATAATCCCATTATTCTCAAACTCATGGCAGCAACTGATTATTTTACTGTCTTCATAGTTTTTCCTTTTTCAAAATGTCACTTACTTGGAATTATGTGGTATGCCTCTTTTTTTTCAAATTGGCTCCTTGAATTAGTATTGTGCATTTAAAATCCCTTTGTGCCTTTTAATGTTGTGAAAACTCATGAATTTTTATCACTAAATAATTTTCCATTATATGGATGGAACCCAGTTTACCTGTTTACCTATTGAAGGATATCTTGAAATTCTAATTTAAGCTTCTATAAACATATGCAAGTTTCTGTGTGGATATAAGTTTTCAACTTATTTTGATAAATACCTAGAACTGTGATTGCTGGACTGTATTAGAGAAACATTTAGTTTTGAACAAAATTGCCAAAGTGTCTTTCCAAGTGTCTTTCCCACCAGCAAAGAATGTTTTTTGTTTTCGTTTTTCGCTTCACATTCTTACCAATATTTGGATTTTAGCCATTCTACTAGGTGTGTGAGTGATATCTTATTGTTATTTTAACTTGCTGTTTCCCAGTGACATGTGATGTTATATGTTAAGCATCTTTTCATATACTTTTTTGTCACCGGTGTCTCTGGTGAGATGTCTGTTCCGGCCTTTTGCCAACTTTTTAAATTAGGTTGTTTGTTTTGTTATTGCTGCATTTTAAAAGTTTCTAATATATTTTGAATTCCAAATTATTTTACAGATATGTGTTTTGCAAATATTTTCTCTGAGGCTGTGACAGTGTTTTCATTGTCTTAGCAGTGTATTTTGTAGAGCAGTAGTTTTTAAGTCAAAATTAATCATTCAATTGCTTTTTGTTGTTTTTTCCTTCTTGGGTAGTGCATTTGGTATTACATCTAAAAAATCATCACCAAACCTAAGTCAGCTAGATTGTGTCCTAGGATATTTATATTTTTTGCATTCTACTTATAGGTCTATGATTCATTTTGACTTTTTTTGTGTAAAAAGTGTAAAGTCTATGCCTAGGTTATTTAGATTATTTATTTATTTGTACATGTAAATTTCAAATTATTCCAGCACCAATTTTGAAGACTATTCATTTACCACATAATTAATTACCTTCGCATCTTTGTCATATACCGTTGACTATGTTATGTGGGTCCATTTCTGGGATCTCTTTTCTGTTCCACTGATTATTTGTCTGTTTTTTTGTTTGTTTGTTTTTTTGTTTTTTACCAACACTACCCTATCTTATTATACGCCTTATAGTTAAGTAGGTTCAGTCCTCTGACTTGCCAATAGTGTGTTGGCTATTATTCCTCTTTGACCTTTTTATATAAACTCTTAAATAAGTCAATATGAGATTTTAAGAAAATAGACTACTGCCGATAATGAGTGATGAGTTTTTAATTTCTTTGTCACAATTTTTCTGTTAATGATTAGCTAAAGATAAATGTGTTTTTTTCAGTCAAAGGATATTAATAACATTGTTATGAGTATTATTGTATTGTCAAATATATATACACACATATATAGACCATATATAATATATATAAAAGCATTATTTAAATACAGTACATTCTTAAATAATGTCATTATGATCAATGTTGTTTTATTATTAACTTAATGAGAAAAATATCAATCACAGGTCAGAACCATTGACCTGTCTGTGTGGAGTTTGCATATTCTTCCCATGTTTGTGTGGGGTTTCTCTCCGTAGTCTGATTTCTTCCAACATTTCAGAGACGTACACATTACTTTAATTTGTGTGTAAATGGTCCCAGTAGGTTGAATGTGAGTGTGTGTATGAGTGCACCTTGGTCTAGGGTTGGTGCCTTCTTTGCACCCTGAGCTACCAAGATAGGTTCTAGCCATCACAACTCTAAACTGGAATAATTAGGTAAATAATCACCATACACATTTTTATTATTCCTCTTAAATGTATGTGTAACTCACGTTTATTTTAATGTTTAAGATTACAAGTGTTTGGTCTTTATTTAGAAGTGTGGTGATGTTTTATGACCAGAAGTATGTATGCCACAAGAATTTAACTCTTGTTTTGTTATACAAGAACTACTGACAAAAAAAATCGACAAAATTGATTTTGTTATATGTCATTTTACTTAAAGTCTTAGTGTCTAAGTACCTACTGATGACATTGCATGAGGTCTTACTGTATATAGAATATGATATATTCTTCATATATTAAAAATGTGATAATATTGATAGTCAAAATCTGCATTTTATTACATACGTTTTTTAAATTTTGATTCTATCTATTGAAGTCATGTGAATTATAGTATTAGAGATGTATCTCTATTGTTATTATGTCTAGATGTGTTTTAAAATTCTTTATAACTCTATGAAGTGGCATAAGTAGAATAGAAGGATTCTGACCTTTCTTCCAAATTTCAAATTATAGGATTTCTTTCTTTCTCTTTCTTTCTAATAGATGGTAGAAAGGATGAAACTTTAATAAAAATTTATTTTGCTATATGTAGGTGTATGTTTGTGATTCTTAAGTGTTGGACTAAAGTCTATTGAGAGTATTCCTAGAGAAAGTCCATTCTTGCAGGTCAGATGGAACACAGATATGAGATTCTTAAAGCATTCTAGCTATCTTTGAAAGTTTTCTTGGTTTATCCATGATTAAATATTTATCTCTATGTGACCTATAATACTTTGGTGAGCACTAGCACGAAGTATTTGATAAAATAAAAGGTATATCTATTTTTAGTGATAATTAGTGAAAATTGACTTAATTAATACTTTTAAAATAATCAACGACAGAAAGTGCAGAACAACAAAAGGCAGACACATGTCAGATGGATAGTTCTATATTTTATATTCTGTAAAAAGGAGACTTTTCAGCTACTAGTTCTTATGAGATATTTTCTTTCTAAAATTTGTTAATGATCAATTATTTCCATACTGTACTGTCTGTTCAATCAAGGATATGGGCAAGAATAGGGTTGTTCTCAGTCAAGTAGCAGAGTTATGCCCTACAAATTATTGTTTTCCTACTAAATAAATGTACAACAAATATCTGTTTATTAAAGAAAATTATAATGGTGGCTTTTTTTTAACCTTTAATGTGCAGTTTTAATTTTTTTTTTTTTTTTTTTTGGCTTTGGAGTCTAACTCTGTCTCCCAGGCTGGAGTGCAGCAGCCACCGCAGCCTCGATCTGCTGGTCTCAGGCCTTCCAAGTAGTTGGAACTACAGGCGTGAGCTACCTCAACCTTCCAAGTAGCTGGAACTACAGGCGTGAGCTACCACGCTTGGCTAATTTTTTTTTTCATCATAGAGACAAGGTCTCCCTAAGTTGCCCAGGCTGATCTCAAACCCCGGGGCTCAGTCAATCCTCTTGCCTCCTCCCAAAGTGCTGGGATTACAGACTTGAGCCACTGCACCTGGCATTTTTACCTTTAATGTGCTAAAAACCTCACTCTTACTCCAGAACCTGAAGATTCTACATACAATTCCCCATTACCCAAGAAAAATAAATTTCTCTGAGGTTAAGCCCAAGAAATCTACATGGTTTACAAAGGTATTTTGAAAGATAAATATAGATTTGAGGAATCATTGAAATCTGAAGGTTTAGTTTTGTTTCTCTCAGGCTAGTTGTATGATCCTGAAGGCTCTCAAACTCTCTAGTTGATGTTATGCTATTCATAAAATGAAAAGGTCTGTTAATCAATTCTATTAAGCTTTAGGATTTCTATGAATAACAGCATCCCAAAGACATTAGTGCAATAGCAGGGAAGAGCATAGATATGGGGAGAAGAAATGTTGTTGATTAAAAAAATTTATAGTGGGCTAGCTATTGTTTTAAATGCTGTACATAAATTAAGCCATTTTATAGTTGGAAAAAAATCTTAAGAAGGAGATTTTTCTTTCCACATTGAACAGATAAAACAATTGAAAAAGAAAAGTAATATGCATAAGGATATATAACAACTAAAAGATAGTACCAGAATTTTAACCCAAACATTTTTAATCAAGAGTTATGCCTCACATTCTAAAGCCCTGCACATATCAAATACTCAACACAAGTTTTAATTTATTAGGTTTTTATTATTATTTTATGTTTATGGCAATACTTACTGGTTTTACCAGACTTCTGACAAGGGTACAGAGATCAAAATATACTTGTAGACGTGTAGACTCTTATGTTTAACTGCTTTATTCTGGATTTGATCAGGAAACTTTTAAAGATAATTTTTTGATTCAGCCTATATACTCAAAATATAATCCACAGACAGCCTGTATTAAGATAAATATGAGTGTATTAAAATGCAGGTTCTTAGATCCCAACCTGGAGAAACTGAATTATTATATGAGTAATGGGATCCAAAAATGAATAATGGTAATAGTCATCATTATCTACTCTATAGTTTGATTAAAATTTCTATATATGAAGTGAATAATATCTTAGTTTCTAATGTTCAATTTAAATAACCGAATAATAATTCCATATATCATGATCCTAAGATTTTGTTTTAAGTGCTCTTATCCAGTCAGGCAGGCAATTCAGTGGCTTTTCCTGCAGCTACCCAAGCATTCAACCATCCAAGAATCTACATTGACCATTTACTACGTGTCACATGTCACACTGGAAGCTGGAGGTAGACGTTCGGCCTATGTGGATGAATCTAATATGATAGGAATATATCGTGTTATGAAAACAAACCAAGCTATTTTTGAAATTATTTTGGTAAAAATCTATAATTGAAGAGGTGACACTCTTTCATTATTAAACATAAAGTTCTGCAATACGTACATCAAACTATGTGAACCATCGCAGAAACAAAGGACTGAATACTACATGTTCTCATTCATGAGGAGCCCCTGATCATAGGTCACACTAACACAAGAGTGGGATTGTGAGATCGACAGATGCTGGACACTGCTAGGGGAGGAAAGGAGTAAGGAGGAAGGCAAGCATGTGTCAACATCCTGGATACCTGGTCCACTACCAAGGGGAATGAGGGTCAGCTAGAATCCCAACTCTCATCTGAATGCAACTTACTTATGTAGTAAATCCCCACTTGTACCCCCCAACTCTAAAATAAATAAATGTTTATCAGCATCTGTTGTGCCAGGTTTTAAATGCTGTATAAAATGATTTTTAGCAACTAGCTTAATAAGTGTGTTTTTTGACTTTGGTTATTGCAGAAAGCAAAAAGTGAGCAAGATTCAAATTCTAAATTTAATGTATATTAGCATATCTTGGACAGTTGTAATACAAATGCAATTGTACATTTACTAAATTCACAGAATTGCTGTGATGTTATGGACTATAAGAACTATGAATGAAGATTGAAAAAAATGACATGCTGAATGTATTTTACTACCATTAGTATTAGAAATAGTAAGTAATGAAACACATTTCTCAAGTGAAGGGCTTTGACACAGTGCTAAACAATTGTGCTTCTTGTTCTTGGATCTCTGAGACAAAAAACATGGGGAAATAAAATAGTCTGCATTTGTATAATTTGTGCAATTCAACACAATAAACCATCAAAAAGAGTTCATCTTTTTCATAATGCATACCTTTGCTTAAATTGATATAGTTGTTGTGATAATAATCTTCTAAAACCATGTTAAATCTAAAGTCAATGTTAATCTAAACTGTGATGAGAGTCTTATAACAAAGGAGGTGACTAATGTCAGGGGTAGTACTTATAGTATCCATTTTAAGTACAGCAATTTTGGTCATAATAGCTTAACTTCTGTTTTGGTGTAAGTGGTAAAACAAAGGGAAAGGGGGAGCTGAAATGGTACTATATGAGCAAATTGAAAATTAAAAAACACTGTAAATAAGTATTCAAAATGAATACATAGAAAAATAAACACTCTGAGTCTGTTTTAACAATCACTCTTCACTGTATCCATGGCAATAAGCTCCTCTGGGTTATTCAGCAACATGAAACAGCGTTAAACAGATAATAGAATGAGTGCAAAAGAATACTTTTTAAAACTATTAGGAGTCAAACCTAGGTGCTGCTGTGTAGGCAATCATCAAAGAATAGTGCCTTCAAAATAAATTGGGCAATGTAGCATCGCTGCTTTTATTTATAGATGAAACTCTTCTCCACTGTGTCTCTGAGCTCTTTGCTTTATCTTGAACTAATTTAACTTTCTTTTTCTTTGTGAAGTTCTGTGTGATTTGACTTTGTGAGAATTTTCCTCTTTCCTTCCATTGAGGCTGCTGAGTTTAACATAGCCCCAAGTCACAGACTGATGAGCTCTCACATCAGGGAGGGTAATATATTTGTGGGTATTCCCTATAGCAAACCTATAGGATAAAGTAGTGTCATACTTTCCACCCTATACGTAAAGATGGTCACCATCAATCTTAATATCACTTTTACTTATTCTAAGAATCTTAGTTTTGGATTTTGTGCTTTTCTTTTTTATTCACCAGAGTCATTGCCTAAACATTTTATTAAAACATTTTATATATTGAGATATAGTATTTTAATATGTGGTTATATTTTGGTTGTTTTATGTTGGTAACATTTTATGTTAAGGTGAGTATTCCTTTGGTAGATTTGCTTTCCTGTCATTTCCTAAATAGGGGTAAGAATTGTGAGAAGCAAAATGCTAAGTATTCATTAAATAACATCTATTTGATAGATAAAATTTATGAATTCCTGTATTATTTGGCATCTCCGATTAATAAGCCCCCAATAACAACTTTAATTTTTTTTCATGGACTTTGAGATTTGGGCAATTTATCAAGTAGAGCTCTCATGGTCCCATTTTTACTTCTTACTGCTTTTTCTCAGCTTATCAGTCAAGCATGATAGTACCTCGAGGTGCTCTTGTAAGTCCAACAGATCACCGTCATCAGTGTCATTTATTGACTACCAGATAAATACTTTGCAGAGCATGGTGTAA
Organism: Tarsius wallacei; assembly: GCA_963574415.1. Lineage (NCBI taxonomy): Eukaryota > Metazoa > Chordata > Mammalia > Primates > Tarsiidae > Tarsius > Tarsius wallacei. The sequence continues at coordinate 15,471 of CAUYQG010043193.1, read as the reverse complement.
ACTGCTTCTCTGGGAAATCTGGCTCTTCACATCAATATGTCTTTATTTTCTAAAGTGGCACTTCAACGTGTGCTACTAAGCAACTGTTATCTCTCTGACAGATCTAGTGTTCTTTTAGATACTTTTTTCATAGGTCATACAACCAAGACTTGAGACAAAGTTAGTCTCTCTTTTTTTTTTATTAAAAAGTCCTTCTAATGGACCCAACAAGTTGAAACTCAAGAAACTAAAAACGTAGCTAGTTTATAAAGTAGAGAAAAAGTACATTACCTTCTTTTTGAGTAAAATAATGTGGGCAAAGTAACAGAGAGAAAATGTAAATCTTGTTAACTGTTCAGAAATTACTTGACTTATTATCTGCATTGTGACCATGTGTATGTTCTATATGAATGTCACCTGGTTCATTCAGTGAATGTGCAAATAACAAGTTGTTTCTTGCTTGGCAAGGGTCATTTCCTTTCATGCTAATTAACAATGTACAACCAGACTCTGCATTCAAAGCCTATTTGTATGGTCTGAATGTTTGTGTTCCCCAAAATTCATGTCTGAAAACCCTCAAAATGATTGCAAATTCTAACGTAACTCTAGAATATTTTAACTTTGGATAATTTCCCAAAAAGAATACAATGCATTGTATGGATTAATAGGTAACATTTTATCCCATTAACCTTTAGAAATCTTGTATTCTACCTACTTTGAATTCTATAATATCACATTGTTCCAGTTTTTCCCTATAATCTGGTATTTCTTTTTTGTCCCCTTAACTTCCTTCACTTCCCTGTTTTGTTCCCATCTTTGACTTAAATGCTTATGCTGATTTGGTTATGTGTGAAGCTCGTATCTCCTTGACACTCAGCACATCTGTACAAGCCTATAACTTTATTCTGAAAGTGCCTGCTATCTTCTACTTGAAGAGTATATCTGGCCATAGAGATGTTCTACAGCAACAGCATGAGGTATGTCAGAAGTACCAGGCAGTTAATGCTCTTAAAAGTTGCCTTTAACCAATGGCAGGAAGGTGTGATGGATACATCGCCCAGATTACTTCCCTTTCAGAAGAACGGAGGCAGAGTAAATTAATTCTGAGGCATGTTACATTCTACATCAACTATCCAGTTGTACTCACAGGTAACCTGTTCATTGACCATTCTCTATTGACTTCCTTCCCTGGCTGACTTCTTCATATCCCACCAGCGCTTCATGAGATTACTTCCTCAATAAACAACTTACATTCAAATATATTTATTCAGCATCTACTTCTTGGATAACCCAATCTAAAATATCCATGGCACTTAGCTTTCTAATATTCAATTTGCTCACTATAAAAAGTGGAGATAAAATATTGAAGTACAGAATTTTTGTATTCAATGAAATGAATTATGTAAAGTCCATTTTGTGTAATTAATATTTTTGCACAAGATATTATTTTTCTTCTTATCACCTATATCAAATGATATTTGCTTATTCCAAATTGTCTATGCATTACTCTTTTCAGGATTTTAATTCCACTGATTTACTTGCTGAAATGGTCTCAAAAACATAGATTTGTAGACTGTAAGCCAAGTATAGCCTACAGACATGGTCAGCTTGGTTGTCATATTAAGGATTAGAACAGGACTATAATATAAAAATTGTTGCCAGTATTTAAGATACGGTAATTTGATACTTAAAAGCTCATATTTCAGGATTATTTTTGGAGAGAACAACAATGGAAAATTCAAGACTCAGCCTAAGTTTCTACATAGTAAGAGTCAGTTGATGTCAATATGGAGCGACTCATTTAGGGTGGATATGTGTTCTGCCATTGTCTCGGCAATCAGGTTGACTGTCATTTATTACTCGTAGTAACATTTGCATTATTTTTTTTTTAAAGATGTGTTAGAAATGAAGTTAAATGTTTCCTGTAATTATGTCTATATACAAGGAGGGAAAACAAAGGCAAATAAACAGAAAATGTTATAGCTTAAACAAACATGTTAAATGTGTTAGTTTATGAAAATGAATATGAATCCTATGCTTATAATTTGTAAAGTAAACTCTTCCTCTTTTATTTATGCCTGCAGGTTTGTGAAACCAAGTCTGAAGGGGGAAATTCCAGAATCTTCAGCCCACATTTTAGAATCTATGAGTTGTCATCATCTACAGCCTTTTCACGTTAATCTACAGCTTTTCCGAATTAGAAAAACAACCTGTCACCTGTCTTTTTAAAGATACTTCTCAAAATTAATGGAAGAGATTATATGCAGATATGCACTTCACTTATTTTTTTTCAAGATTATGTTCAACTAATCTAATCCTAGAACACATAGTTTTGTTCTGCTTTCTTCCCTTTTTAGTTGTACTCAGTATTAATTAAGATGGAGTTTATGGCACTGTAAAATGAAATCCCAAAACACAGTGGCTTAAATATTCTTTAAATTTATTTTTCTTCATGTACTCATCTTAAGATAAGTCTTGATAGGCTGGACATTTCTGCTCCGCATGGTCACTCACTGATCCTTTTATTTTGTTTTGCCATCACTTTCATGGTCATGTCAGGGTTTTCTTTTTCCTATCTTTATGAGTCAGAGTATCACTCTGCCGCCCAGGCTGGAGTGCAGTGTCATGCTCATGGCCACCGCATCCTCAAACTGCTGGACTCAGGTGATTCTTCCACTTCAGCCTTCCAATTAGCTACCATGCTCAGATAATTTTTTTTATTTATTGTAGAGACAAGGTCTTATCAAGTTGCCCAGGCTGGTCTTTTCTCATTTGTTTGTTTTGTTTTCATTATAAAGATGTGGGGGTAAAATTCAGGGTTAGGTTTGCAAGTACCCTTGTTAATGAGGTATGTCCCTGCCTCCCCTAGAAGATTTCCTCAACTGCCAGTCCCACCCCCTCTCCCCTGACAGTTTCCCAATGCTGCCAATCCCTTTCTTATAGTATTATAATTGTTCAAGGTCCACTTATGAGTGACAACATATGGTACTCTGTTCTTTGTTTCTGTGATAGATCACTGAGTATGATTGACTCTAAATCCATCCAAGTTAATGTGAAGTCCATATGTTTGCCCTTCTTTATGGCTGCATAATATTCCATTGTGTATATGTACCACATTTTTTTAATCCAGCTTCGATGGGCAACACAGTTGGTTCCCGAAATAAGATAGACGAGTGGGACCTCATCAAACTAACGAGCTTCTGCAAAGCAAAAGAAGCCATCAAGAGAACAGGGAGGCAGCCCACAGAAGGGGAAAAAATATTTTCCAACTGTATATCTGACAAAAGCCTAACATCTAGGATCTACAAGAAACTCAAATGCGCCAACAGGAAAAAGAAAACAAACAGCTCCATTAAAAAGTGGGCAAAATACATGACTAGAGACTTCTCAAAAGAAGATATATGGGCAGCCAACAGACATATGAAAAAGTGCTCAGCCTTACTAATCATCAGAGAAATGCAAATCAAAACCACATTGAGATACCACTTAACCCCAGTAAGAATGGCCATCATTAATAAAGCAAACAACAACAGATGCTGGCAAGGATGCAGAGGTATGCTCTCCCTCCCCTAACAGTTTCCCACAACTGCCAATCCCCTTCTTATAGTATTACAATAATTGTTCAAGTTCCGCTTATGAGTGAGAACATGAGGTACTCAGTTCTTTGTTTCTGTGATAGATCGCTCAGTATCACAAACTCTAAGTCCATCCAAGTTACTGTGAGGTTAATACTTTTGTCCTTTTTTATGGCTGCTAAATATTTCATTATGTATATGTACCACTCAATATGAATGTCCATATGGCCAGCTATAATTTATTTACAACAGAGAAAAAGTAGAGTAATTTTTATAAGAACATAGTGGCCATGTCACATTATTTCTCATACCAAGAATGTCTACACCAGCTTTTACACTGCTGTGGGAATGCAAACTAATGCAACCTCTTTAGAAGATAGTGTGGGGATTTCTGAAAGAACTAGAAATTGACCTTCCATATGACCCAGTAATTTCCCTATTGGGTATATACCTGGAGGAACCCAGGCTTGTCTTGAACCCCTGAGCTCAGGCAATTCTCTCACCTCAGTGTCCCAAAGTGCTGAGATTACAGGCTTGAACCACCACGCCTGGTCTCATGTCAAGGTTTTCAACATCTAAGTAACAGGAAACAAAAAAGAGGATATAGAAGACCTCTATACACTTCACTTCTATCTATAGTTCAATGACAAGAAGTTTGTAATGCGACAGCATCTATCTATAAGAAAAGTTAAAATAGTATTTTCAATATGGATTTTTAAAAAAATTTTAATTTTAAAGGTGTGGGGTACAATTCAGGGTTAAGTATAAAATGTTCATTATGCAGGTACCCTTGTTGATGAGGCGTGCCCCCTCCTCCCCTGGCAGTTTCCCACTAATGTTAATCCCACTTGCCCCCTCCCCTGGGAGTGTCCCACAACTGTCTATCCCTTTTTTATAGTATTATGATAATTGTTCAAGGTCCACTTACAAGTGAGAACATGAGGTACTCAGTTCTTTGTTTCTGTGACAGATCACTCAGTATTATAAACCCTAAGTCCATCCAAGTTGCTGTGAAGTTCATAATTTTGTCCTTCTTGATGGCTGCTTAATATTCCATCATGTCTATGTGCCACTCTATATGGATGTTCATATGACTAGCTATAATTTACTTACAACACAGAAAAAGTAGAGTAATAGTTGATAAGAACATAAAGGCCATGTCACATTATTTCTTATACCAAGAGTGCCTTTCTCCTTTTTTCTTTTTACTCCAGTCTATTTTTCATAGCCTAGCTTGAATAATATCTGACTCCTATATGTTTTTGAGTTGGATTTGCTTGTCCAGTTTGACTTACTTACCCAGTTGTACTTGTTTGCATTTTATTAGCCTCATTGAGTGATTATCAGCTCCACTTTCTGATATATAAGTGTTTTGAGAATTTACCATGTGACCACACTATACTAGATTCCTGAGAATAAGAGAGAAAGCAGAGATTTAGGGTTTAATATCAGTCATTTCAATTCAATCTACATCTTTTAAATTGTTATCACTTTTAATTATCTTCTCATGTGCTCATGTCTTGTTTGACCAAATACATACTTTATCTTTAAAAAAAGTAAAATATCACCTGCTGCTTTTACTTTATCCTCATCTTGTACAAGGCATAATAGTATATAGTTTTTGATATATATTTTTATTTTGCAAAATTCCCCTTCCAGTTTTTCAGTACATTGTCGAATATCTTTATAATATACGGTAAGTCCCCTACATACTAATGAGTTCCATTTTGAGAGCACATTCAGAAATCCAGTTTGTTCGTAAATACAATGTTAGCCTAGGTACCCAACTAACACAATTGGATATATAGTACTCACCGTAATAGGTTTATAATACTTTTCACACAAATAATACATAAAAAGCAAACAAAGAATAATAGAAAGCATTTGTAATCTTATAGTAATGTACCTTGAAAAGTATAGAAGTACAGTATAACAGCCAATATATGGGATCTGACACTGAGTGAACAGACAAGAAGAGTTACTGACTGGCAAGGGCAAGATAGACATGATTGGACATGGGAACACACATTCGTATATCGCAAAGTTCCCAACTTGCAAGTTTGTAAGCAGGGGACTTACTGTGCAATATAATTTTATGTCAAATATTTTTAAATGCATATGGATTTTAAGAATTTTGATGTATGAGTTACAACAAATGTTCAATTTAGCTCCTAAAACAAAACTCAAATATATGGTATACATTAGAGACATACATAAACAAAGTGACTGAGAAAGATAAAAACATAAATGTGAAATAAAGTTTACCATGAAAAGAGAAATGAGAGTAGGAATGGTAACTTTATAGCAGACGTGGTAGAATTCAAAATCAAAACAATTTAAAATAGGATACATTTTGCTGCTAAAACCTATAGTCCATATCAAGAAATAACATTTATAAATATTTATACATCAAACAACATGTCAAACATTCTTATTAAACAGAATGGCAGAGTATGCAGAGAAATAGAAATAAAAATGGAAACTTTAACATATCATTCTTGATATAAAATAGATCTAGTCACTATAATGAATATGCATGTATATATCACTGTAGTATATAAACATACAGTTAATAACTTTTACAAAATAAAAATATTATGCTGACACTCTGACACCAATGTAATAAACTCAAAACTTCTAAAAAAAGAATCAAAACAGAAAGGCACTTTCACCGATTATTTGAAAAAACTGAATGAAGCACATGCAAAAACATTCAGTACTTTGTATAACATTAGCATAAAGTTATAATTAATTCAAAATATAAATGTAACATATGGAAAAAATTCATGAGCTATGTTACTCAGATTTTGCTTTGTGATAAACCACCTCAAAACAATAAACTTGTATGTATCTTAATAATTCTGTGTTCAACAGTTTAGGCCAGGCTCCACTGGTAGTCCTTATGGTATTGGCTGTTATGTTTGTAATAATTTGCCAGTTAGCCAGGAGCCATTACTCTGCATGGTGACAGGATATCTTTTTACATGGCTTCTCATTTTCTAGCATGTTGGCTCATGATTGATCACACAGTAGCAGTAGGGTTCAAAGAGAAGGTATAGAATTATTCAAATACTTTCAGCCCTTAGCTCTTAGTTGTCACACTGTCACTGCTGCCACATTCTATTTGCAAAAAGCAAATTAGAACACTAGCTTAGATTTAGGATATAGAAGTATACAGTCCACCTCTTGATTGAAGAATTTATGAAGTCACATTGAAGGTGTTATGAGTACAGGAAGGACTAGAGATTTTTGGTCATTTTTTCATTCTATCATATAAGACATAAAAGCAACATTTTTACTATATATTCAGTATTTTTAGTATCTACTTATTCCATTACTCTTTGGCTATACTGAATCTACTAATTCATATGTTTATTTAACAGATACTTAATGAATGCCTATTATATTTCATATACTATTCTACATAGTAAAGTAATAGTAAACAAACTACAAATACTTCTTTCCTTTCAAGTTATAAACAATATTCAAATAAATTTGTCTAAATAAGTTTTTAGTCATCTGTGACACACAGCATCTTATGCTTCGCAAAGATTCCTGCCTACAGCTATGTATGTCGTTGTGTAATCCCCTCCATGTTTAGACTGGTCCAGATGACTTGCTTCTATAGAGTAGACTATGAGAAAAAAGATGGATCATCACTTTGGGGATTTAGTTAAAAGGATTCTGGCTTCTGCATTGCTCACCATTTTTCACTTGTGCACTCAGAGGCCAATTGCCACGTAGTGAGTTGTCCTATGGAGAGAGACACATAGTATGGAATTGAGAAAAAACTTTGGTCACTGAGAAACTGCAACCCTCAATCCAACAACTTGGGAAGAACTGAATCCAGCTAACAAGCACAGAAGAGAGCTTCAAAGTTTATCCTCTCTCAGTTTAACCTGATAACAAGAGTGCAACCTTATTTATCACCTTGCTTTCAGCCTTGTGTGAGACCCTGAGTCAGAGTACCCAGCTGAGCTCTTTGTGCCAAGATTCCTGACCCCAAAAACTTAGAGACAACTATTATTTTTTGTTTGCTATAAGCTACAAAGTTTTGAGTAAATTTGATATACAAAATTGGATAAAGTAATACAATATTTATAAAGTATTGTGTCATTAAAAAGTAAGGGCAAGATACAATGAACCCATTTTAAAAAGGCTAGCCAGAATTAAATGCTTGAATCACATAGCATAGAAAAAGTGTTAACATATGTAATAATAATTTTAGTGTATTAATAAGCAATTCTTTTTTTTTTCTCACCTCTCCTCTGGCCAATAAGCAATTCTTGAAGGGTTATTAACAAAAGAATACATTTACACAGATAAAAATAACAATATATTTAAACTTAGAAAAAATTCCTACAATTATAAAACCAAGAAGTTTTTGAGCACTGAACTCTGACATCCTTCATTGTTCATGACAGTGTAAATAGTTATATTCTTCTGGAGGGAAACCTGGTTATGTCTATCACAATTAAAATCTGTATAGCCCCTAATTCTTTTTTCTTTGCTTTTCTAACTTATACATGACAGATTTGCATATTTTCAGGACACATGTAATATCTTAATACATTCATTTAATGTGATAAAATCATGGTACTTGATATTCCATCACATTTAACATTTATCTTTTCTTTATCCTGGGAACATTCAATTTTTTTCTCTTCTAACTATTTTGAAATACACAATAGAATATTGTTAACTATAGTCTCCCTACTAAACTAACGCTATGTCATATTTATTTTAAAATATATATATTATTGGTTCTCTTTCACTGGAGAATTTATGTTTTCTATATAACTATATTTTTGTACCTATTAATTAACCTCTCTTCATGCCCCTTCAGTCCTACCCCTCCCTGATACTCTATGAAAACAACTTTTTAAATTCCCACATGAATGAGAACAGGTGATATTTTTCTTCTTATGCCTTGCTTGTTTCTCTTAACACAATGACCTTCAGTTCAATTCATATTGATGCAAATGGCATGATTTCATTTTTAGTGCTTAAAAATATTCCACGTATATGTGTGCTACATTTTTTTAAACATTCATTCATTGATGGACACAGATTAATTCCATATTTTGGCTATTGTGAATAATGCTGCAATAAACATGGGGTAGCCAAGATCTCTTTAATACATTGCTTTCCTATTTCTGAAATATTCAAACGGTAATGGGATTGCTGGATCATATGGTAGTTCTACTTTTAGTTTTTTGAAGAACTTCCATACTGACTGTTCTTATTTACTTTTCCACTGGCAATGCTAGAGTGTTCTTTTTTTCTCCTTGTTTTCCATAGCATCAGTTATTCCCCATCTTTTTAATAAAAAAACATTCTTCCCAGGGCGAGATGATATTGTATTACTGTTTTAATTTGTATTTCTCTGATGATTAATGATGTTGGGCATTTTTTATATGCCTGCATTCCATTTGCATGTTTCAGAAAAAATGTTGTTCTCTCTATTCTCTCCAGCATTTGTTGTTTTTTATTAGTGATGATGGCCATCCTGACTGGGGTTAGGTGGGAATCTCAGTGTGGTTTTAATTTTCATTTCTTTGATGACTAGTGAGGTTGAGCATTTTTTCATGCATCTGTTGGCTGCTCGTGAAAGACCTAAAAATCTACCTTACATGTGACCCAGCAATTGCCATTCTGGAAATAAACCCAGAGGAACTCAAATCACTCTATGAAAAAGATATGTGCACATGCATGTCTATTGCAGCAGCCATGCTGCCCATTGAAAGCGAACTGAACTTAAAAAATTTGGTACATATATACACACAATGGAATATTATGCAGCCATATAGAGGGACAAAATTATGAACTTCACAGCAACTTGGATGGACTTAGAGTCTATAATAAATACTCCGTGATCTATCACAGAAACAAAAAACTGAGAACTAAGTGTTCTCTCTCATAAGTGAGCTCTGAACAGTTATCATGATAATATAAGGATGGAACTGACAATAGTGGGAAACTGCTGCGGGGGTGCACAATTTATCAATAAGGGTACCTGATCACAAACCAGGTGAAGTGGGGACCAAAGTGAGGCAAAGACTTTACCTTTGCAATGACCATTTGTATACCTAACCCTGAATTGCACTCCACATCTTTAAAATAAAAATAAAATGAAATAAAATAAAATAAGAAACATGTCTTTAGATCTTTTGCCCATTTTAAAGCAAATTATTTGGTTTTTGCTCCTGAATTATTTGAATTCCTTATGTGTTCTTGTTACTAATCCACTTTCAGATAGATAGTCTGCAAATATTTTCTCCAGTTCCTGGGATGGCTCTTCACTCTGTGGATTTGTTGTTGTTGCCATGAAGGATCTTTTTAGCCTCAGTGAATCTCCTTTCCTTTAACTGCCTGTGCTCTTGAAGTCTCACTCAAACAATCTTTGCTCTGACCAATGTTTTCTTCTAGTTATTTTATAGTTTCAGGTCATAGTCTTAAGTCTCTAATTCATTTTGACTTGATTTTTTCTATGGTGAGAATTAGGGGTCTAGATTCGTTTTTCTGCATATGGTTTTCTAGTGTTCCCATCATTATTTACTGAAGAGACTGTCCTTTTCCCAATGTATGTTTTGGGAACCTTTGACAAAAATAAATTTGATGGAAATCTGTGGACTTATTTATGTGTTCCCTATTCTGTTCTATTGGCTGGCGCATGTATGTTTTTATACCTGTGCCATGCTGTTTTAGTTATTATGGCTTTGTAATATATTTTGAAGTCAGGTAGTGTGATGTCTTCAGCATTGTTCTTTTTGATCAAAATTGTTTTTGCTATTTGGGGTTTATTGTATTTTCATATACATTTTAGGATTGATTTTTCTATTTTTGTGAAGAATATCATTGGTATTTTGAAAAGGAACTGCACTGAATCTGTAAGACACTTTTATAATGTGAACAGTCAACCAATATTAATTTATCAAATCCAAAAGCATAAAAAGTCTTTCTATATTTTATCTCTTCATCAATTAATTTCATACATGTTTTGTAATTTTCCTTGTAGAGTTCTCTCACTGCTTTGGTTAAATTTATTCCTAGATATTTTATACATTTTGTGTAATTTTAAATTAAATTGATTTTTAGATTGTTTTTAATGTATATAAATGTTACTGATTTTTGTATGTCAATTTTGCATCTAGCAACTTCATTCATTCATTCGTTCTAACACAAAATTTGGTAAAATCTTTCGGCCTTTCTAAAATATAAGATTATTTTATGTACAAACAAGAATAATTTTTTCATATTTTCCAAATTGGAGGCCCTTTATTTCTTTCCCTTGTCTCATTTCTATGGCTCTTATTTCCATTATTACATTTAATAAAAGTGATAAAATTAGGCATTTTAGTTTTGTTCCAAACCATACAGGAAAGTCATTCAGCATTTACTTATTCAGAATGATGTTAGCTTTGGGTTTGCTATATATGGTTTTTATTGTTTTGAAGCATGCTATTTCTATATTTAATTTGAGAAGAATCTTTGTCGTGATGGAGTTTTAATTTTATTGAGTGTTTTTTCAACATTTATTGATAAGATCATATAATTTTTATTCTTGGTTCTGTTAATATGATATATCTTGTTTATTCATTTGTATATATTGAACTATCCTTGCGTTTTGGAATGAATTCTACTTGATCAGGGTAAGTTATCTTTTTAATGTGTTATTGAATTTGTTTTGTTACTATTTTGCTGAGGATTTTTGCATCTAAGTTCATAAAGGATATTGGTATGAATTTTTTTGTTGTTGTTGTTGTATTCGTGTCTGGTTTTAGTATAAGGGTAATGCTGGTCTTGTAGAATGAGTAGGAAAATATTCTCTCCTCTTCAATTCTTTTGAATAATTTGATTGTTGGTTCTTCTTTAAAGGTTTAGTAGGATTCAGCAGTGGATCCATGTAGTCTTGGACTTTGATTTGATGGAAGACTATTTATTGTGGCTTCAATCTCATTACACATTATTTGTCCATTTAGATGTTCTTTTTCTTTGTGGTTCAATCTTGATGCCCAGGATTTAGCATTTTCTTCTATGTTTTCCAATGTTTTGTGTATATCTACTTAAAATAGTACCTAGTAATTAAAAAAAAAAATTTGTGGTATCATTTGTTATATATTTTTCTTCACTTATTCACTTGGGTCTCACCTCTTCTTTTTAGTCTAACTAAAGTGTATCATTTTGTGCTTCCTTAAAAAAGAACAATTTATTTTTGTTTGTTTTTTGTTTTTTCATTTTTTTTATTCTTATTTGTGCTCTAGCCTTTATTATTTATTCTCTTCTACTAATTTGTGATTAGGTTTCTTCTTACTTTCTCCATTCCTTGAGCTGCATCATCAAATTGTTTGTTTTTTTTCTCCTTTTTTGATGTAGGAATTTATTGCTATAAACGTCCCTCTCAGCACTAATTTTTTGCTGTATCCCATAGATATTGGTACACTTTATTTTCATTTTCATTTCTTTCAAATATTTTTAAATTTCCTTTTTTTTTTTGAGTTGGAGTCTCACTCGACCTGCTGGGCTCCGGCAATCCTTCCGCCTCAGCCTTCCAAGTAGCTGGAACTACAGGCGCGTGCTACCACTCCCGGCTAATTTTTTGATTTATTGTAGAGATGAGGTCTTGCTTGCCCAGGTGGGTCTCGAACCCGCGGGCTCAGGCAATCCACTCACCTCAGCCTCCCAAAGGCGCGGGATTACAGGCTGAGCCACCGAGCCCGGCTCCTTTTTGATGTTTTAATTGACCCACTGAACATTTATGAGCATGTTGCTTAGTTTCTATGTATATATATATATTTATATATAGTTATCAAAATTTTTTATTATTTTTATTTCATTTTGGCCAGAAAAGACACTTGATATGATTTCAATTATTTTTAACTATTTGTGACTTGTTTTGCAACTTAACATATAACATATTTTGATAAATGTTTCATGTGCTAATGAGAAGAATGTGTATTCTGCAGCAGTGGTGTGAAATGTTTTGCAAATATCAGTTAAGCTGTTTTGATCTAGTTATTGATTTAATGCCCATGCTTCTTAATTTACTTTTCTGTCTGTATAATCTTTACATTGCCAAGAGTGTGATATTTAGGTCTCCAATTATTGTTATATTGCAACTTAGTTCTCCCAATAGGTGTATAAATATTTGTCTTCTATATTTAGCTGCTTTGGTGTTGAATGCATATACATTTATAATTGTTATATCCTCTTGCTGAATTGACTCTTGTATTATTATATAGCTACCTTCTCTTCTTCCTTTTTAGTATGGACTTGTAGTCTATTTTATTTTATGTAAGTATAGCTACTCCTCTTTTTTGCTTTCAGTTTCCATGGAATATTGTTTTCCATCCATTTACTTTTAGGGTGTGTGCATCTTTATAAATTAAGTAGATATCCTGTAGGTAGAATTCAGTTGGGTCCTTTTTCTTAAATTTATTCAACCACTCTTTTTTTTTAACTGGATAATTTCTATTTATGTTTAATGTTATGATGAATGTGTGAGAAAACACTGCAATTTTATTTTGTATATTCTAGTTGCTTTGTAACTCTTGTATTTCTTTTTTTCCTTTTGTCTTCCTTTGCAGTTAAGTAATATCTTTGGTAGTTTGTTTTATTTTGGTGTTTTTTTATTTTTAGAGTATTTATTCTAGGTTTTTGCTTTGTGATTACCATGATGCTTAAAAGATACCTTACAAATATAACAATTTATTTTAAACAGATGGCAACTTGGCTCTGAGCATAAAAATATAAATAATGAAAAATTAAAAATAATTTTACACTTTAAGTCCACCTCCACACATTTTGATGTCTTGTTGTCTTAATCTACTTTTTTTATATTGCCTTTCTTTAAATAGGTTACTTTAATTATTATTGTTTTTGATAAATGTCTGTTTAGTTTCATATTAGAGAGGTAAGTGAGCCTCACAACAAATAGCATTAGAACAAATTCAGATTGTGTATGTGTACTGGTAGGTTTATACCTCAAAAGATTCCTTTTGCATGTTAGTTTCTGTTTTCTTTAGATTGATGAACTCTCTTTGGCATCTTGTAAGATGAGTCTGGAGTAACGAACTCTCTATGCTTTTGATTATCTAGGAAAGATTTTCATCTCACCTTCATGTTTGAAGAATAACACTTCTGGTATAGCATTCTTGGATAGTATTTTTTCCCAACACTTAAAAAATATCATACCACCTTTCCATGATCTGTATGTTTTTTGTTGAGAAGTTTGTTGTCAGATGAAACTCTTTTTCACACTATTTGCTTCTTTTCCCTTTCTACTTTTAGGATTCTCTCTTTGATTTTGTCCTTTGAGAGTTTGATTATTATATGCTTTGGAATATTTTTATTTTTGTTGGACATGTTTGGTGACTTTTAACTTTTCTGTATCTGTCTATTTACATCTTTCTCAAGTTGAAATATGTTTACTGTTGTTACTTCTTTTAGTAAGATTACCCCTTGCTCTTTCTCAACTCTCCCTTAAACATCAATAATTCCTATTTTTTTTTTATTTTGGGATAATCTTCTTGTAGGTAATCTTTTAAATTATTTTCACTTTTTTCTCCTCTGACTGTGTATTTTTAAATATTCTGTTTTTGAGTTCACTGAATCTTTTGTCTTCTTGATCCATTCTACTCTTGAAAGGCTCTTATGCTTTCTTCAGTTTAGCAAACGTATTTCTGAATTGCAGAATTTCCATTTGATTTTCTTTTATTTCAAATTTCTTTGTTAAATTTCTGGGATAAATTTATGAATTGTTTTATGTGCTATCTTGGAGTTTCCCAAGTTTCTATAAGACCGCCATTTTGCCGTGCTTTGGGAGGCTGAGGTGAGTGGATTGCCTGAGCCTGCAGGATCCAGACCTGCCCAGGCAACTTGGCGAGACGTCATCTCCACAACAAATCAAAAAATTAGCCGGGTGTAGTGGTGTGCGCCTGTAGTTCCAGTTGCTTGGAAGCTTGAGGCAGAAGGATCACTGGAGCCCATCAGGGCGAGGCTGCGGTGGCCGGGGGTGGCCACTGCACTCCAGTCTGGGTGACAGAGTGAGACTCCAACTAAAAAAAAAAAGACTGCTATTTTGAGTTATTAATCAGAAAGCTCATACATCATTTTCTTGTTCGGGTTGGACACTGGTTCCTTTCTTTGTCCTTTTTAAGAGATCATGGTTTCCTGTTTGCTGTTGTTTATTGTGGTCATATTTGTATGTCTTCACATTGAAGCGTTCATTATTTGCTCCAGTTCTCTGACTTATTTTTTGTTTGTTTTTTCCCTTAGCTATGTTGGCATAGTTTTTTTTTTTTTTTTTGCACTTTACCTGTTAAATATATTTTATGCTTGTTCACTGCTTCTTCTTCAGCACTAGAAACAGCTTAAGCCTTGGTGTGACTCAGCTCTAGAAAATGTTCCAATGCTTCCTGTCCTAGATGGAGTAGATCCCAAAGTGGATACTTCAGCTGTTTGGAATGACTGGTTAAAGCTTTGTGCCCAGAAGTTCCATGGATGTTTCTTCTATAGATTATTGCTGCTGAACATCTACTCTGATTTAGCATCATTTTTGGCTGAGATGCAGAGCGGAGATTTGTGGGATAGAAATTGTAGTTCTATCATCTCCCTTTGTCTCTGGCTACCCTCAGGGTTTTTTCATCCTAAAGGCACTTGTGATGCATCCTTATAGGTTGAGACAGGAACAGTTCTTGTGCAAAGAATCCCAAGATAGTGAAGAAGCTGTATTTTCTCTTTGATATCACTTTTTCCAGTGTAGAAACTATGAATATGGAAGATATTTTTTACATGCCCTATGCCTGATAGTTTGAGTAGGGGTGTTATGGATACCGGGGTTTGATTTTCTTATCATAAGTTCAATTTTGTTTCATTTCTCTGTAGCCCTGGGAATTGTCTCATTCTCAGATTTGAG
>CAUYQG010043191.1:0-23850 GCA_963574415.1 Tarsius wallacei | reverse complement strand
ATTTATATGTACCTCATCTTGTGTGCTACCACTTCCAACCATCGGATTCTTGCTTGTCCTTCTGCCTGTCTCTCTGTTTCTATTTTGTCTCCTACTTCCTAAATATTGACTAGGCAACTCACCTCCAAATATTTTTCTTTTCTTTTTTTTTTTTTGAGTTGGAGTCTCACTCTGTCGCCCAGACTGGAGTGCAGTGGCCGCTCCCGGCCACCGCAGCCTCGACCTGCTGGGCTCCGGCGATCCTTCCGCCTCAGCCTTCGGAGTAGCCGGAACTACAGGCACGCGCTACCACACCTGACTAATTTTTTGATTTATTGTAGAGATGAGGTCTTGCTTGCCCAGGCGGGTCTCGAACCCGCGGGCTCAGGCAATCTACTCACCTCAGCCTCCCAAAGGTGCGGGATTACAGGCTGAGCCACCGAGCCTGGGAAAATATTTTTCTTCTTTGGACCAACAGACAGATAACCAACCCCCACCATCACCACACACTCCAGTTTTTAAACAGGTGTGCATCCATACAAACACACCACTCTGCCCATAAGGTGCAACTAATCTCTGTGAACCCTGGCCCCATTCTTGACCAGTTCTGAGGACTGTCTTAAACAATGGTCCCAATTTAGAAAACACAATAAACTACCTGCAACACAAAAAGAACATATTATATTTTGAGGGTGATAAAACTAACAAAGAGGCAAGAAAAAACAGTGATGGGAGACTTTAACTATAAGGACATTTGCTGGAAGTCCTCTCAACTGAAAAGCAATGATTCTGTAATTACCTTGCTGACAACTTCCTATCTCAGAACATAGAACCGGTGACAAGTGAAACAATTCAGCTAAATTGAATTGCAATCCATAAAAACCCAGTGAAAAAGTGTAATTAGAGTCTATGAAAGAGAAAGTGAGGATGGCTTACAAAACCACAAAAATATTCCATGTTTTCAGGTGGTAGATATGTTATAAGTCCCAGAGAAAACAAACAGGGTCCCATTGCATGGTGCTTAGAGGAGGTAAGTTGGAAACAGTAAAATAGAATTAAATACGAGAAGACTGGTAAGATTTTCAAAGTGAACTCCTCATCTCATTAAAAAAAAAAAAAAATGAAGAGAGTCATGGGGGGATATTTATTGGTTCCTTCTCCAGCATCCATTTCATCTTTCTCATGATAACAACACCTGTGGAATTTATCGCTTCTCTTCATTTCTAGATTAGTGAACTAAGACTCCCAAATACCAAAGTGGGCTCTTCCTAGTTCCCTGGTTACAAATATTGGTTTAGAGGTAGGCCTTTACTCAATTAGAAGCAATAAGACATCAAAAGTTGTTTTCTGAGATTTTATAACCTAAGAAAATCTTTATTCTTCAACAAAGTTATTAGAAGAGACTTTTTCTTTCCTCTATATAAATAGCTACATAAACAAGGAAGGATGTAGAGCCAAGATTTACTGGAAACCATATTATAACTATAAAGGGAAAGCATTCTTGACATTTTGAAATAACATGAAGGAAATAGAACCAAGATGTAGAGAGAAAGAAACCAAGACCTAGATATAAGCTGCACCTGAAGCTTTACCCCAATATGTGTTCCTTAAATAGGTTAATAAATTTGTTTAATTGTTTAAATAAGTTTGAGTTGGGTTATCTGTTTCCTGTGGTTACAGGCCATAAGAGTGGCACAGGGAATTCTTTGGTGATCTCAAATATTTAAAAGATAGGGGGAGAAGATATATAGACAAAAGTGAAGACAAAAATAGATCTGCTTAGTAAAAATTGTATTAAATGCTTAAATAAGGAAAAGCTTGAAAAATGACAATGTTAAAGCAACCTTTTAAAGTTATGTTTAGAACAAGAAGGAAAAACAGGCTGCAGTTTACTATTAATAAACAGTAACGAGAAAATAAAATCTTTAATTCTGACAAAAGCTTCAAAGCAGCTATTACAAATACATTTAAAGAATACAAAGAATCTGTGTTCAGAGAATTAAAGTAAAACACAATAACAATACTCAACAAACAGAGAATCTCAACAGAGAAGTAAAAACTATTAAAAAAAAAAAAAAGAACCAAATAAAAATTCTAGAGTTGAAAAGTACAATAACTGAAATGAAAAATTCATTAGATAAGTTCAGTAGCAAATTTGAGATGACTGAAAAAAGAATCAGTAACACAAAGATAGATCAATAGAAACTCTCCAATCCAAAGAACATCTCTGTTCTGTTCAAAAGAGTAAAGAAAAATGAACAGAGTTTCAGCGATCTGTAAGGCAACATCAAGCTTATCAACATATGGGTAATGGGAGTTCTTGAAAGAGAGAAAAGGACAGAAATGTTCGTGAAAAAATAATGGCTGAAAACTTCCCAAATTTGAAGGAAAATGTTAATCTACATATTTAAGAAATTCAACAAGTTTTAAACAGGAAAAATGCCAAAAGATCCATACCTAGAGACATCATATTCAAACTATTGAAAATCAAAGACAAAAAAGAAAATCTTTAAAGCAGTAAAAGAAAAACAATTTTTCATGTACAAGGGACCAACAATTCAATTAAAAACACACTTCTCATTAGAAACATTGTAAGCCAGGAACTGTTAGAACAACATATTCAAATTCCTGAAAGAAAAAAAATTAAATTAAGAATTTTATATCCAATGAAACAATAAAAAATGAAACAAAATAAGGACATTCTAAGGTAAACATAACTAAGAGAATTTATTGCTAACAGACTTATTCTATAAGCAATACTAAAGAAAGTCTTTGAGGTTGAAAAGAAATAGCAACAGACAATAAATGAAATCACACATGTAAAAAAAGAAGTATTAATTATCAAAGTGCAAAACAATAAAATAGGAAAGAGAAGAAGAGACAATGAAACCAAATGTAGGTTCATTGAAAAAAATCAGGGAAATTGATAAACTGGAAAAATAAGACAGAAGACACAGACTACTAAAATCATGAAAGAGCAAGGGAAGATTATTACAGACATGACAAAAATACAAATGGATTATAAGAGACAGCTTTATTCCAACAAATTATACAAACTAGATAAAATCAACAAGTTCCTAGAAGAACATAAATTACTAAAACTGTCTCGAGAAGAAATAGAATATCTGAAAAAGCCACATATATCAAACAAAGAACATGAACAAGGAATTTTAAATTTTTCTCATCCACACAAAAAGTCCAGAAGACTTACTGATTAAGTTCTAAAAACATTGAAGGAAGAAATAATGTCAAATATCAATCCTTTCAGAAAATGGAGAGGTTGCAGGTTCCAAGAACAATATACAAAATACAATTGTGTCCTATATAATAGCCATGAACAATTTTAAAATTTAAGAAAACAATTACATTCACAATAGTATCAGAAAGAATAAAATACTTAGAAATATATTTAACAAAAGCATGACAACTTCTGAAAAAAAGAATAATAGGCCTAAATAAATGAAGAAATATTCTACTTTTGTGAATTGAAAGATTGCAATTCTCCCCAAATTAACCTATAAATCAATTCAGCCCCAATCAAAATTTCAACAGGCACTTTTATAGAAATTGACTATCTTAATTCAGAAAGAAATTCAAAAAATCAAGATCAGACACGGCAACTCTGAAAAAATGAACAAAGCTTAGGATTTATACTATTTGGTTTTAAATTTTATTATAAGGTTAAAGTAATCAAGTCAATGTGGTATTGTCATAATGACAGACAAATGCATCAGTAGAAAAGAAAAGAATCCAGATATAGACATTTACATCTATGGTCAACAAAGCAATTTATTAGAGATAGGATGTTGGAACAATTGGCTATCAGTATGCAAAAAAAAACCAAAAAAACTTTTACCTTCTTGAAGAAAAAGGAGGAAAAGAAAAAGAACTTACAACTTTACCTAACCCCATACACAAATATTAATTTTAAATGGATTGAGTATTAAATGAATGATTAAAACTTTATAAAGAAAAAAGAAGCAAATTTTCATGACTGATATAGGCAAAGCTTTCACAAATATAACATCAAAAGCAAAATCCATTCAAGAAAAAATGGATAAATTAGACCCCATCAAAATTTAAAATGTTTGCTCTTTAAATGACACCATTAATGAAGTAAAAAGTAAAGCCACAGGTAGGCAGAAAATATTTGTAAATGCTATAGCTAATAAAGAACTTTCACCTGCAATATATAAAGAACTCTAACAATGCAATAGCAAGAAGACGAAAAAAATTTTTAGCTGAGCAAAAAAAAAAAAAAAAAATTGAACAGACAGTTAACTAAAATCAATAAACAAATGGCTCATAAGCACAGGAAAAAATGCTCAGTATCATTAGTCATTAGGCAAATACAAATTAAAACCACAATGAATTACCACTGCACATCCATTAAAAATGGCTGTAATTTAAAATTGTGACAATTCTATATTTTAGCAAAAATGTGAAGAAACTGGAGCCCCATACTTGGTTGCTGTTCATCTAGCAACGTATAATACAGTCACTATGGAACACAGTTTGGCAGATTTTTTTTCAAGTTAAACATAACTCTACCATAAGATTCAACAATTTCATTCCTTAGCATCTATAAAAGAGAAATCAAAATATATGTACACTCAAACCCTTCTATCTGAATATCCATAGCAGCATTATTTATTTATTTATTATTTAAAATTGTGGGGTACAATTCAGGGCTAGGTATACAAATATTCACCATGCAGGTACCCTTATCATTGAGGTGTGCCCCCCCCTTCTCCAGGCAGATGTTGACTACTGTCAATCCCACCTTCCCACCTCCCAATCCCCTCCCCGCAGTTTCCCACCACTTTCAATCCCTTTCTTATAGTAATATGGTAGTTGTTCAAGGTCCACTTATGAGTGAGAACATGTTATACCTAGCTCTTTGTTTCTGCAAGTGATCACTCAGTATTATAAACTTGAATTCCATCCAGGTTGCTGCGAAGTTCATGATTTTGTTCTTCTTTATGGTTGCGTAGTATTCCATTGTGTATATGTACCACTTTTTTTATCCAGTCCTCTTTCGATGGGCAGCACAGTTGGTTCCATGTTCTTGCTATTGCGGCAGCATTATCTATAATAGGAAAACACTAGAAACAACCAAAATGTCTATCCATTGGTGAATGGATAAACAAGACGTGGTATTATCCATAGAATGAAACCCTACTCAACAATGAAAAGGAATGAACTACTGTACTGTTAAATGTAAGAACATAGATGAATCTCAAAAGCATGTTGCTGAGTGAAAATCAATCAACATGATACACCACATCAGAAGAATGAAAGACAAAAATCATGTGATCATCTCAGTAGATGCAGAAAAATTTTTTGATAAAATTCAACACCCCTTCTATAAAACCTCTCAACAAACTAGGCTTAGAAGGAACACACTTCAACATAATAAAAGCCATGCATGACAAACCCACAGTTAACATCACATTGAATGGTTGAAAGCTGAAAGCCTTTCATCTAAGCACTGGAACTAGATAAGGATGTCCACTTTCACCACTTCTATTCAACACAGTAATAGAAGTCTTAGAGTAAAGGGGCAAGAGAAAGAAATCAAAGGCATCCAAGTAGGAAAAGAGGAAGTTAAATAATCTCTTTTTGCAGATGACAGAACATTATATTTAGAAAAACCTAAAGAACGCACCAAAAAAACTTTTAGATTTAATAAACAAATTCAGTAAAAGTACAAGATACAAACTTAGCATATAAAAATCAGTCACCTTTCTATACACCAATAAAGAACTAGCTGAAAAAGATATGAAAATGGAAATCCCATTTACAAAAAGAATAAAATGCCTAGGAATAAATTTCACCAAGGAGGTAAAAGACCTTTACAAAAAGAACTACAAAAAACTGTTTTTAAAAACTGAAGCAGATACAAAGAAATGGAAAGACTGCCCATGCTCATGGATTGGAAAAATTAATATTGTTACAATGACTATACTACCTACTACCCAAAACAATCTACAGATTCAATGCAATCCCTATGTAAATACCAATGACATTTTTTAACAGAAATAGAAAAAAAATCCTAAAAATTATATGGACTAACAAAAGAGCCTGAATAGCCAAAGCAAGTCTGAGCAAAAAGAACGAAGCTTGAGGCATCACACTATCTAACTTCAAAATATAGTACAAAGCTATAGTAGCAAAAACAGCATAGTTTTGACATAAAAACAGACACATAGACCGATGGAACTGAACAGAGAAGCTAGAGATAAACCCATAGATTTATAGCCAACTGACTTTTTACAAAGGTTTCAAGAACATACATTGGGGGAAAATACAACCTTTTCAATAAATGGTGAAATTGAATATCCATATGCAGACGAATGAAACTAGACCTCTATCTCTCTCCGTATACACAAATCAATTCAAAATGAATTAAAGACTTAAATATAATACCCAAAACTATAAAATTACTAGAAGAAAACATAGGCAAAACATTTCAGGACATTGGTCCAGGTGGACTTTATGGTTAGCATCCCAAAAGCACAGGCAACAAAACCAAAAATGGACGAATGGGATGATACTAAACTAAAGGAAATAGTCAACAAAGTCAAGAGAGAGCCTGCTGAATGGAAGAAAATATTTGCAAACTATTCATTCGACAAAGGACTAATATACAAAATGTAAAAGCAACTCAACAACAAAATAACAAACAATCCCATTAAAAAGTGAGCAAAGGATCTCAATAGACATTTCTTAAAATAATGTATAGAATTGGCCAAAAGAGACCAGGCATGGTAGCTCATGCCTATAATTCCAGCACTTTGGGAGGCCAAGGCAGGAGGATTGCTCGAGCTTAGGAGTTTGAGACCAGCCGGAGCAACACAGTTAGACCTTGTCTCTACAAAAAATTGGCCAGGTATGGTGGCATGGGCCTGTAGCCCCAGCTCCTCACGAGGTTGAGGCAGAAGATCGCCTGAGCCCAGGAGGTCAAGGCTGTGGTAAGCTGTCATCATGCCACTGCATTCCAGCCTGGGTGACAGAGTAAGAACTCTGACTCAAAAAAAGAAAAAAAAAAAAAAAAAGAAATGGCCCACAGATATATGAAAATAATGCTTATCATCACGAATCATCAGGGAAATACAAATCAAACCACAATGAAATATCATCTTACCTCAATTATCAAAAAGACAAAAAATAACAGATGCTGGTAAAGACGTGGAGAAAAATCAACTCTTAGACACTATTGATGGGATTGTAAAGATTGTGAATTAGTATGGCATTATGGAAAAGAGTATGGAAGTTTCTTTTTGTTTTGTTGTTTTGTTTTGTCACCTGAGAAGTGCTTTTTATTCTTGAAAAGAGATGAGAGTGGCAGCAGGAATGTATTAGAACCACCTGGTATATTTTTTGGAAATTTCTTTTAAAAAACCCCACAAAACTAGAAATAGAACTATCATACAATCCAGCAATCCCACTACTGAGTATTTAACCAAAGGGAATGAAACCAAGATATTGAAGGGAAACATGCACCTCCATATTTATTGCAGCACTATTCACGATAGCAAAGATATGGAATCAATCTAAGTGTTCATCAACAAATAAATGCATTAAAAATGTGCTATATATAAACAATGGGATATGATTTGCCATAAAAGGAATAAAATCCCATCATTTTCAGCAACATGGATGGAACTGGAGGCCATCGTGGTAAGTGAAATAATTCAAATACAGAAAGACAAATTATTTCATGGTCTCACTCACATGAGGTAGCTAAAAAGCAAAAAACAAAAAGTTGACCTCATGAAGACAGTAGAATGTTAGTTATTAGGGACTGGGAATGCTATAGGTGTGGGCAGCAGGGGTGAGGGGGAGGGATAAAGAGAGGTTTGTTAATGGGTGCAAATATACAGTTAGATGGAATGAATGAGTTCTAACGTTCAATAGCAGAGTGGGGTGACTATAGTTAAAAACAACGTATTGTATATTTCAACATAGCTAGAAGAGGGCACTTGAAATGTTCCCAACACAAAGAAATGATAAATGCTGGGCTGGGCACTGTGGCTCACACCTATTAACCCCAGCACTTCAGGAAGCCGAGGCGGAAGATTGCCTGAGTCTGGGGGTTCGAGACCAGCCTGGGCAACTTGGCGAGCCCTCGTTTCTACAATAAATAAATTTTAAAAATTAGCTGCGTGTAGTGGTACACGACTGTGGTTCAAGCTACTTGGAAGGCTGAGGCAGAAAGATTGCCTGAGTCCAGCAGTTCGAGGCTGCAATGGCCGTTAGTGTGCCACTGCACTCCAGCCTAGCCAACAGAGTGAGACTACAACTAAAAAAAAAAAAAGAAATGATAAATGCTCCAGATGATAGGCATCTTAAATACCCTGACTTGATCACTACACATTCTATGCGTGTAACAAAATACCCCATGTACCCCATAAATATGTACAAATATTATGTACCAATAAAAAACATTTTAAAACATTATACTCAGTGAAAAAAAAAAATCAGACACAAACAACTATATAAGGGTAGAACAGCCAGAGGTATGGAAAAGGATTTAACTGAACAAGGCAGCTGTCAAAGTCACTGAGACCTTAGTCCATGCCCTCTGAAATCAGCACAGATTCCTTCCCAGGGAATAAAGTTCCTGGAGACAACATTGGCAGGGTAGTGGTGAAGAGCTCAAATTAAGAATGAGAACATACAGCAGGCTAGCATTATCCATTTATTCATGGTTATGATGGTAAAAATGGTGCTGATATGTTGCCATTTACTGAGTACTGATTCTGACAAACTCTTATTCTTCAAAGCCCTTTACTAACATTACATTATTTAACTCTCACAACAACACTAAATAGCAGATCTTAATTTGCCTCCTCTGTAAGATGAAACTGATCAGCTTACAGAGGTGAAATTACTTTCCTAGACTCATGCAACAGGCAATTGGCAGAAACAGGATTCACACCCAGGTCAAGTCCTTGCTTTGACTCGCTACACATATTATCTTACTCCACAGAGTACCTACCCTTTAAAAATCAATGCACGTGAGTACACTGTTATAGTCATGAGCTCTGCCCTTATTGTAGAGAGCATCACCTGGTACACAAAATGCCATTTGGGAAAATTCTGAGGATTCCCAGCATTTAGTCCATAACGCCCAGTGCCCAGCTTCCTTTCTTATTCCATGCTCATTTGGAAGCTTTACCTCAGGATTTAATCTCTCTTCTTCCCAAGAGGCAAGAAGTGTCCAGGAAATTCACCCAATTCCAGCATTCAAGGGAGAATATTTGTCACAAACAATATCGAGGGAGTGGTTAGATGGCTGAATTTAGGTGTTGTTAACTACTTTTGAAACAATGTTTTCGGGAAAAGTAAGGTTTGAGTTGGCAGATGTAACAATGTTTCAGAGGGAGGAAGACATGGGTATATTAAAGCTCACAACCTTGTCTATGTTAGTAGGATAAGCAACAAATCCAACAGGCTCTGATTACCAGGAGATGATAGTTCAACAGTCTTGTGTGCATGCTGATTGAAAATTCAGCGGCATAACCTTCCATGAACTGTTTATCTTATGTACTTATTTAACTAACATTCAAACTGACAAGACTCCTATTTCTGGGCCTTCTTTTTATACTTTCATGTACGAACGATCAGATGAAGCTCAGATACCACAAACTTTGCATGTTTTTGATTTTGCACATAAACTGAAGGTTAGAATTCTAGTCTGTGTCCTCAGTCATTCATTTTTTTTTTTTTAGATCTTTGAACATGACTTCAAACCCTGCCAAAACACAACCCAAATACAGACTTGCTTCTGTGTCTGTACAAATACGTAAAAGAAATGGGTATGTCAACTTTCAGTGGATACCAGCCTAATTGAAGATTTAACTACTGTCAGGGAACAAAGACAGCCAGAGCTAACTAAGTCTGCTTTGTTCAAGGGTAAGAAGACATTCAGAAAGATGAGAAATGAGTAAGTGCACCTTGCACAATGGAAATAAACTGAAGGTTTTGCTGGCCACTGCAATCCACACCAACTTCTCCCTACTCTGATTAAAATGGTATCCAGCTATGCTGAATATTTAATTATGCACACCATATGAAAAAGTATAGGTTTTTTTGTTTCATGCACCTCAGTCTTACAAATAAAAACACTATTTTAGTTGCATGATATTTTATCACTTTCATATATACTCTCTCCTGTTATCTCTAGGAAAGCCCATTGAGGTAGATAATGTTAGCCCGGGTAATGCCATCTTAGAGATCCCCAACATTTTACTAGCTACCCAGGGATGGAAAACTCAGACTGTAACAACATCCTGCCATATGCAGTGTCCTGTCTCACGCCTAGCTTAACTACAAGGTTTCCTCTTAACTTACTTAACCACAAGCCTTAGTTACCCCCTAGCAATGCCAACCACAAAAATCCCCCCCAAGTCCTATAACTGCCCTAGCCAGTAAGCAGTAGCGGGCTTCAGTTTTCTGGAGTCCCCTCAGCAGATTCTCCTTCTTGGAATAAACCTGTGTTGCCGCTGAGCTGCCCATCTCCTGCGTCTCTTTTCCTATCCACTTGTTTCCTTGACCTAACAGATATATAACATAGAACTCTCTCTTGATTTCACAGATGAGGACATCGAGGCTGGAGATTTTATTCAAACAGCAGTATTCATTAAGGAAAGAGCTGAGACTCGAAGCCCATCTTAGGCTCCAGACCTGTTTTTCTTTCCCTGATATCACACCACCTTAATTTGAGAGCAGTGAGCATCTGTATTCCCTTGTCATGAAGAAATGCTCAGTGAATCCTTGCTCACGTGACACTTGCCTTTACTCCTCCATAGGTAAAACAATCTACGGCAATGAAATGAATACTCACTTTTAATTTTGCTATACAAATCCATTAGACCTTAAGAGTAGTGAGAGCTGAGAGAAAACAGTATTTCAGTTTTCGGGCACTATAGTAACTCTTCAGAGTTCTTTAAATCTTCAGAGAAGATGCTGCCTTAACTGTCCATGTGTCAGGGTCAACCTATGCCTTCCCCTGCTGCCTGCTTGCACAGGTTGATGGGCCACTAAATGCTGACAGTTCATCAAGGGTAGGAAACCCAAAGTCCAATAGAGGCGCTATGATTTTCACATAATTGATATATTTAGCTCCCATTCCCCCATTTTTCCACAACCCCTCTTAGACTCACTATTTTGCCTCTATATTCCAATCTTTCTCTCCTGAATGTTTTTCCTCCTGCTGGGTCACTCTAGAAACATTGTAATAGGTGTTATAACAGCTTTTTCCCATTATATTTCACCAAAACAAAAAGACACATAGTCACTGAGAACAACACACAATCAATTTGACTGGAATCGTGTGGACCGGCCACTGGTCTGACTCCTCCACCTTAATCCATTCAAAAAGTCAAAATTATTGAATGTTATACAAACAAGATCAAAAGTGGTGGATTATTAGGGACAACTCTGTTCGGTTCTGAGAACTCTTACAAGGCCAGCATCACAGGTGTGCAGCATCAAAAAAAAAAAAGAGAAAGAAAGAAAACAGAATCTGAGGTCTATAGCATCTGAGGCCTGCCTACCCTATTTGCTACCCAGTTCTGTAGTCTGGTTGCCGAATACAGTAGCTTACCAGGAGGAGGGTACCTTACTTTTAATGTCTCATTTCTTCACCCATAGCCTCCAAACAAACCTATCTATTCTGGGGCCTGCTCAACCAAGGAGTTGCCCTCTGCTACTTAATCTGAAACATGCTAAGGCATTTTTAAGTACAGGGTATGCACGAGTTAATTTATTCCCCACTTCAGATAACACATGCATTTTCACAAACGTTTTCTAAAATCTATGCCTTAACTCGAAGGCACAGATTTAAAGGTGAGAATTTCTAATAGGGCAAGTGAGCCTACAATCACACCAGGCTTTTGAGACAACTGTCTTCTCTGTCCTCACTGATCAGAAGCTCCAAATTATTCCAATGCTAATAAGCGTTGGGTAGTGTTTGTTCATCACACTTGTTCACCAAAGCAAGTGACTGCTTCGTGGATGCGGATGGCTCACTGCTCTCAAACGAAGAGATGGGTCAGATGGGTAGTCAGATCACTTTTCCTCTCAGTGGTTTTCTGTTAAATCAAGGTGGACAAATTTAGTGTAAATTACTGAGCATGTATTAGACACCTTTTTCTGGCCTGTGCCCCATGCTAGGAGTATAAAACCTAGGGATAGGCCCCGCCCTCCGAGTTCAATGTTTTGAACTAATCACTCTTCCAATTCACCTAATAAGTCTTTTTAAAGTTAGCATATTGTTTGGATTCTTTATTAAAACTTACATTTTGAATGATAAACTTAAACCCCAAGGGGTCATTTATAGCAAAATTTAATTCCAAAAGATAGTGTGTGGCAAAGGCACAGATGACAATGTGCACATGTTTATAACGTCTCTGCCCTGAGCAGCCCCCAGAACCGGATTTCCACACTACCCAAACCAGATACATCCAAATTGCTTGGCAACTATTATCGGGTGTTGTTTTGATCCTGCTGGCTTTCACTTCTTTTTAATAGGATCCAAAGTTCCTGTCCCTGTTGCCTCTAGGCCAAGAACAGTAGTGCCATAATGGCCTAAAGACACTCTATATTCTTAGTTACCTGAGTCAATAATGAGTCTATGAAGATTGTTTATAAACATCTGTGTTCTCCCATGATCTCTTCTTGAAGCATTATTGCTTTTCCTTTTTCCTTTACCCGGTGCTTAACTCTGACTTTCTTTCTCACAACCAAACATCATCCCACAGTACTATCTGGCACTCAGGACTACTTTCTACTTACCCTGCAGTGAGTCTGTGAAGCCAGGCCTGGTATTCACGGGCCTGGTACATCACAACTTCACGTAGTTCTCAAGCCAACCAGCCAGGGAATTTGGAAGCACTTGTGCTAGATATTTGCTCCCCCATCCCCCTCAAAGGTGTTCACTGTTTCAGACCTTGGTGGCCATTATTTAGCACCGATATTAACATATATTACTGGCAACTCGGATCTTTTTTTAGAAAATAAAATAAAATCTGATAAAATGCAATGTCCTAGACATGAGACAACAAAAATGAAAAATAGATATGTTTACACTATTGGGATAACAAAGGCTGAAATAGAGCAAACTTTGTTAGAATACAGCAGTAGCTGTATTCTCAAAGAAAAGTGTTTACTGAGATGCAAGAGAACAGCCACCACAGGCCACTGGCTGGCATGAGTTGTTTACATTAGTCATTCCCCGCCTGTCATTCTGTTTTAGCTTGGTCACAGGGTAACCTGAAGGAATAAATAAGTAGGGGAATAACAAGTCATCTCAACAAACCATTCAAAAATAATTCTAGAAGACACTATGCCCTTAGCATACCATCCACACCTTAAATAATCCAGCAACTTACCATTTACAGGTGAGGTATTTGAAAAGAACATCATAGTTATTGTTAGCATCATCTCGGTGGGACCTCCAGAGGGGCACAACACCGCTGGAGCTGGTGTGCTGGGGGTGTGTGCTGGTAATGTGAGATCAGAGTAACACAAAGATTTGCAACACACAAAAAGATGAAGGAAGAAAAGATTTATTTAGGAAAAAAAATCACTTCCCATAGACAGGAAGAGGGCCAGCATCCTAAAATGAGCGTGGCCCTGTAGCTCCCCAAGTCCCCAGCTTAAATCCTTTCCCCCGGAGATGTTGCCATGACTTCCTTGTTGACCACTTGTGAATGTCTTGCAGACCCTGAGGAAGGGGGGTCCTGGTCACCACGCACTGAGACACACAGTCTCATTACCCTCAGGAGTTTATTTTAAGATTACAATGGGCTGATACTGGTCATGCTTGAGAGAGCTGGGTTTCTAGAAAGACAAAGTCAGCAAGGTTAATCTTCTCCTAGAGTATGCATTCCTCTAGGACATAGTTTTTACTTTCTTATCATTGTGATAAGATCTAGGAACAAAACAAAATGGCTTCCCATTCTTGGTCCACCCTTTCAGCTACAGTATTGTCCACTGTTCATACTGTCAATGCCAGAGTAGATTCCAAGGGGAAAAAAAGGAACCAGACAAAAATATCAAACTTTTCAAGCTACAGCAATGTCGCTAGTTTAACATGTTCAAAAATACTCAGGAAGAAATATTAAATGATTCACTTTATTATCAAAACACATTTATTAAGTCTTTAGTTGCACTAAGAACTGGGCTTATCACAAGTAAGTTGCATGGGCCAATGACTGCCTTCTAGGAACTTAGAATCTCCAGTCAACACATTGTATAGACAGAAAGCTCCAAGGTAAAGGCAGAAGCCCTCTACAAAAGTATATAGTTCAGCAAGATAAATCAAACCTAAAAGTATTTTAAAGCTGTAACTAGGAAACGCAGAGCATTGAAATTGAAGTCAGAGACAATAACCCCGGAAGAATTTTCTTTAAGAACTTGGAAGCAGAAAAAAAGCAGAGCTAGGTCCCTTTGTGCTTTCTATGGAAACTGTGTGGGGAAAAGGATGTTGGCACTTTTCTAAATCTAGGGACAAATGTTTCACTGAGGAAGTGAGATTTTAAATATGTCAAAGATGGTATGGGCAGGGTATCTGGCTAGGCTAGAAAGAGAATGTTCCAGAAATATTCATTCAAAATTCATGTACTTACTCATTCAAAACCACTGAATACATTGAGAGACACAGAGGTGGTGAATCAGAGGAATGATTTGAGGGTATAAAAATAGAAATAAAGTTTCTAGTATCCCTATATATGCACTATTAAATCACCTATATTCATTCATTGAACAAGTATTCTTTGAGTCCCAACTCTCTGTGCTAGGCTTTTGCTAAGTATTATGGAAGATTAAAAAATGAGTAAGATAAGAATCTGCTCTTAGGAGCTTACTGAAAATGGTAATAATGACAATAGTTATTACAATAATATACAGTAGACAGGGTTAAATGTCTTAAGGAAATAAAATCTCATGAAAGTTCAAAGAGTTCTCATACTTTGTCAACTCATATCCTATCTTCTCTGGGAATTATGGCTATCTCTTGTGAACTTATTATGCACTTTGCGCATTTGGCACTTGTCTTTTATTGCCTATATTAGTGGGAGTTCATTGTATGTCTTATCTTTCCAAACAGATTATCATACTTAATAGTTTACCACCCCCACCAAAATACTCACCACAGCGTATTGTAGATAGTGGGTTCCAACCAATACTTGTTGGAAGGGACAGAGATCCTCAGACTTACAGTATTCTCTGTTGCAAGTTGTTCTCCCCCCACTACTTTCTGCTAGATTGTGACTTCCTTGAGAGTAGGAACTATGTCGTGTTGGTCTTTGTGTGCCGCCCCTGCCCCAAAGCCCAGAGTCTGATACACAGTTAGCTTTCAATAAATGTTTGCTGAATGAACAAATGCTTAATAGGAAACTTTTAAAGAATATCTTAATGACACCTTACATAGGTATAAATATTTACGGTTTTCAAATTGCTCTAAAATACACAGTCTTCTTTAATTCTCTCAACTGTGGAGTTGCCACTAACATGACCATTGCACAGATGATAGAGCAATGTTCATAGAAGGTTAGTCACCAAACTGCTAAGAGGCAAAGCTGGGATTTGCCTGGTGTGTTGAGCTTCACATCAAGTGCTCCTTCTTCTCTACCACAGGAATCATGAAATCTCATGATGGAGTAATATGGTTTGGCCTTTGTCTCCAAGTCATAGCTTGGTATCATGAAACAATGCCTATCAGGTGACATGTAAAGTTTCTTTCTTTTTTAACGTCATACGGTAGAAACATGATGGCTTCAGATCATAGATCCAAGCCCAGTTGATCTTGGATATATCAAATGACTGATCTTGGTTTAGATTATAGACAAGTGAAATGGCCTACCTCTACAAAAGAAAATCAGATGTATTCAAGTGATTCATCTTAGGAAAAAAAAAATCTTAGGTAAGTCTGCTAAGGTAAACAGCAAGTTTCTATATGACCTGGGCAGTACAACAAGTAGGCAGTCTAGATTTAGAATAGAATCCATGCCAAAATTGGCCATGGCAGAACTTGAGTAACAAATTGTCTGACACAGGCTTTCAAGGAATCCGTAATAATAGGCTCTTTAGGCCTTAAAAAACCACCAGTGAATCCCCAAATTCATCTGATATAACAAATAAACTCTGGGCTTTTCAGCCAAATTCGAAACTCAGCCATTCTAACCCTTCTTCAGCCATCAATAGGCATACGCTGCTTTTTAATGCGTTCCTTGTACTGGCCCTGTCTCCTGTCAGCAGCCAGAAGTTAGTTTTTTTTTTTTCTTTCTTTCTTTTTTTTATATCAGGAATAAGATTCAAAGAGCCTGCCCTGCAGCAATCCCATACTGCATTTCTTTGTCAGAATCCTAATGACGAATTCTAAATACATAAGAGACCATCTCCAGCTGTAAAAGTGAAGAGCTTCCGGGGGCCTGTTGAGTTCCCTGACCCCAGACCTATTTTTATATTTTGATCTTGGGGACCGTGCCTCATGACTTTCAGAACCCTCAAGTTATCCCCGGGGTTACAGAGCACTAGCTTAACCAGTCATAGCAAGACTTAAAACAGGGCAGCCATGATCAAAGTGGCCAACAAACTAGTGCATTAGCCACCAGACCAGCCCCCGAGAGAACGGCACCAAGCTGCCATGTGCAAGTGGTTATTTCTACTCATGAAAAACCTCCATACTCAAGGCTTTTAGTTGCATACTTCTGCATAACCATTTTCACAGCCACTCACATTTTGATATAAAGATGTAGGAACAGCAGTTTAGTGTTCTTATTGAAGTAGACAGAAAACAGCACAATTTGATTTTTTTTTTTTATTTTAAAGCTGCCTACACCCCAAAGTTCAGAGTTACTTGCTCTACATTTTCCTCAGGACGATATTAAAGGGACTTTCTCCTATTCAAACAGAGAACATGGGTGAGAGAATGTTTAAAAAAAGAAAAGAAAAGAAAAGAAAAAACCCTGAAGAGTCTGGATTAAGAATAACACAGCACAGAGAGGTTTTGTCAATGAACTGACACTTCATTTTTCCTTCCATTGTCTGCCTCCCAGAAGAGCAGGAGACTAGCAACTGGGATGATCACATGAAGGCGGGAAAAACACAACTGTCAGGCTCCAAGGACAAAGCCTACTCTTAACAATACCA
The DNA here is from genome assembly GCA_963574415.1 of Tarsius wallacei. Classification (NCBI taxonomy): domain Eukaryota; kingdom Metazoa; phylum Chordata; class Mammalia; order Primates; family Tarsiidae; genus Tarsius; species Tarsius wallacei. The sequence goes on along the minus strand of CAUYQG010043191.1, from coordinate 6,708 downwards.
TTCCTTAAATCCAGACATTAGAGCCGAAGGAATGAGAAAAAAGCAGCTCACTCATGGATAGCTTACTGAGGATAGTGCAGAAGATTATGCTAATCTTCACTTCATTGTCCTTTGCAAAATGTTTTCATATCAAGCCTTTTATGTAGGGAAGAAGAGATGCCCAACCTCTCAACTCAGTAACAGCCAGCACTTTCTGTGTGGTTTCTGCGTAATTAACACCAGCACTAGACCTTTTCATTTGTGCTACTCAAGCTTAGGGCCTTTTGAGGGTGTCCACAGGGGAGCGGCCCTCACCCTTTGCCTGCGGCCCGGGAGCCACAGCTTATGCTTAGATCTGCATGCCATCTGTTAATGGCAGAGGGAGCAAAACTTGAGCTAACTTTTCCTTGACTGCTAGAGTATGCAAGAAACCAAATCCAGCAGCACAAGATGAGCAAATAACTAAAAAAAAAAAAAAAAAAAAAAAAAAAAATCTAACTGAGGAATTCAGGCCAACTGCCTCATTTTTCCACATCAGATTTTTGTCTCATTATAATTAGTCTAGTTTTTATTTGGGACTTAGCATGAAAGCCCTAGCTTAGGTGGTAACTTGAATGGACCAAAGGGACACTTTTTTTTTTAAGGATTGAGTTTCAGCATCCGCCTCATTTTATTCAGAATTGTGCCACAGATGAGCCACATACAAGCTCCTGGCTGCCCAGAGGCTATAGGCAGCCCCCACAGGAACAGAAGATTTAGGGCTGAATTTTCCTCTCTAATCGATTTCTCTGGCTCTTGTTGGCCCAGGTTCAACTCATGTGAATATCATAAAAGCTAATCTTCATAATGATGAAAGTCATGTGAAAGTGTCAGAGAGGAGATAGCCCATAATGCTTTTGTTTATTGTAATTGTTGGTATGTGAATTTAGTCATTAGGACTTTCGCCACAACATTTAAAAGGAAAGGTTAACTGTATATAAAAACACGTTTCCTTTAGGTGGGTCCCACTACTCCAGAACTATCACCAAACTTTTCACTTGTTCTCTGAGAACCTTTGGTTAGACTAACTAGGAAATTCAATTCTACAAACAACTTGATTTTAAAACCGTTCAAACTATGATTTTGGGGAAAACAAAAGTCAAGAGAGTGCAAATCCCTTATTGACAGAACAAGGTCACATGAGATTACAGTTAGACTAAACCTAGGCTAGAAAAATCTCCAGGACTCCCCCACAAATAGATTACTATTCCTTAACTATTTGCTATTATTTTGTAACCTAATGGAGACCAAACCCCTGAGTAAAATCTTTCAAATTTTTCAAAGTGTGGGTACCACAGAGATAAAACAATATAAAGAAGTCTTGACTAACAGAAATCTGGAAACCACAAAATCAGAGGCTCTTTGACACCTCTTAAAGTTTTTAATTTTCTGATATGATCAGTGTCCTAGCCCAGATGAGGGGTGTTCTTGGAAGGAAGCTTGTAATTTGGTGTTCCATATGTGGGTAGTATGTTCTTTGGATAATACTTTGTTCTCAATAAATTTGGGTGAATTAAGTCAAACTGATGAGTTAGCAGGGTTCCATTAATTGGGAAATGAGTAGTATGAACCAGAACTGCTTGTCTCTAAATCATACTAGCAGCTCTAAAGAGCCAAAACATGCCACCTTCCCCAAGTCCTGCCAGCTGAATGAGCCTACTTTAAGACAGCAATTATGCACTGATGGATATTGGGTAAATGGGTGTGTGCCCCTTTCTGTGGTGACGGTACTAAGTTGATGCCAGAGGGCTTGTTCTTTGTCCATGCCAGTGGGACATATACTGGTGACACCAGATGGCCTATCTATATGAAATGGGCCTGTCCTGCTTAGGCTTATTTATTAATACAGATATTTATTAATAGCTATCACAAACAGGGATCACTATACAATGCCAACATGGATTCCTGTAGAAGGAAAGAAATGTAGATGAGAGAATAACAAGAAGATGACAATAGAGCATATGCTGAATTATCCTCTGCCAAAATGCTGAAGAGTTCGGTAGCATATATTTTGAATTTCAGAAATTTACAAATTTAGTGTGGGATATAACTTTCTTCGTAATTGCATGATAAACAAGGATATAATTTTTTTAAAAACTCTCAACCCTAGGCAATTCCCAAAGAAGATTTTCTCTTGAGATTTTGGTAAAAGATGAGATGATGACAAAAGACTAAGTATTGTTTATTTTTATGGACAAAAATATTATTATCATATATATCAGACTTCCTATAATATCTAACTTTATAAATGCTTTAAAAATTGTTATCAAACATATCATTTATATATCAGACATTCCATAGTATCTAACCTTATAACATGCTTTAAAAATTGTCATCATACATGTAATTTAAACATCGGGCTTTCTACAGTATCAAACTTTATAACTTGCTGGTGCTCTAAAGAATTAAAAACTCATTGTCTGACCATCTACATTTACTAGAATGAACATGTAAATTGTCACAGTATCTAAGACGGGGATCCTCTAAAGTGAGGATACCTTTTAACAGATAAAGCATAAATGTAAGAGGCCACTTGCTTCATCTAATAAACACAAAATTTGGTGAAATTAAACTATTCCAGAGCAGTTCAAACTTGGAAAAATTGCATAGCTGTAAAAACATCATTTACTTACTACCGAGTGTTTTACTTTGTATAAGCTGTTTAGACCACGTGAAATTTGCAATACACCGTCAGATCCTTACAAATTTCATGAAATCTTTTTCGGATATCCAAAAAATCCTGAACTGCTTGAATCTATTGTATTTCAGCACTGGGGACTGACCCATAATCTCTTTCCCAGCCAAGATACCAAATCTGTACCCAACCTTGTCACTGATTCCGGCAGCTGCTTAAATTCACCAGAGGGGATGGCTGCAATCCTGCTTCTAAAAGAACACCACAAGGGCTTACGTTCACGATGCCTTGAAGAGAGCCTGAAAGGAAGGTCAAAGGTGAAGAAAAGATAAAGTGCTAAACAAGGAGATCAGTAATGTAGGGTCTTCTTGATGAAATCCTAACGTCTGATTCTTCAGGTCGCAAGCATCATAACTTCATTTCAAAAGAACCTCAGTTTTGTTGGTGTCTGTGTGTGCATGCATGTCTGTGGATTTGTGCGTATGCAAGTGTGTGTGCAATGTGGGTTTTGCTTTGTTTTTAGGCCGGATCACTGTGCATCTAAAAGCCTTATTCAGTTGTCCTTGTCCCAAGTACTTTGTCTTACACAGGCCGCATTACTCTTGTAAACAGAGGCTGCATCAAAGTGAGAGCAGAAGAGAGTCACATCAGTGGATTAAGGCCTTCTGCATGATAAAGTAGCTACCTAGGGGGGGATAAACTTAATATGTGAAAGAATGTTATTGAGAGGAATAAAGTACCAAAACTCTGTCATTCTCTTCGTAATGTCCTAATCTAATGCCTGACACTGGGGCCTTAGGCCAGGGTTAGTGTTAATCAATGAAATACCCATCTGTGTTCCCTGTCCTTATCGCTATTTAAAACTAGCCTAAACTCAATTATTGTCCCTTAGAGACCAAGATGGGATATTAAGTTGATTGAAAGGAATTGTGTCCCACAAAGAAATCCTAGCGTTAAAATGCAGAGGTGTCAACATTGCTAACTAAATTTCAGCTAAACAGAGATTAAATGCTAATTCTTAGAACATGAAAAAGTTGTATAGAGGACATCTGGCTAAAATTCCTTATTTGAAAACAGCTAAATTTTGGTAAACAGCGAAATCAACCCAGAGCACATCGTGCTCTTTAGAATAAACTTAAGTTTCTCCTGTATCATTTACAACACAATAAATACATAAGGATGATATTAGGTTCAAACAAGGATTCAGATTTTAAGACAGATAAGAGATCAACATTCTTGAATTTATAATAATTGCTAGAATTATGATAACTATTGGAAGGATATATATATATATATATATAGTTTACCCCTCAAATAACTGAAAGGTATCATCCCAGATCGCCTTATTCATAATTAAAATTAAAATGCATTTTTAAAGGTGCAGGGAGCAAGGAAAAGAGGGTGAGAGAGAAGCATAATCTTATTGCTCATAAATATTCATAATTGCCTTATTAGTACTTGGGTAGAAAATGGCAACCTTTTCCATTTTTATTCTTTGTGTTTTATGCCCAAGTTTATGGCAGATTACTTTTGGAACCGATCAAGTTATCTAAAACCAGTCTTAATGGCATGGTTGTAATATGTATAAACATCTCTTTGAGAAATTTTGAAATAAATAAACAGGAAAAACAATTATTTAAATGGGTAAGAAAGTTAGTCTAAAACTGGGTGAGCATGTTTTTATTATGATTCTTGAGCCTACATATATGTTTAGATGCAAATGGATTATATGATACCATTTTATAAGTTAATAACAAAGTTATAATTAAGAAGTTTTTCTCTGGCAAATCATTTAGTATAAAAGCATCACTCACAGTGTAGACATTATTATAACTCTAAAAATATATGCATACACGAAAAAAGACTGGAATAGAACATTTTTAAAATAAAATCTGGGATGACTGATTCTTCATGTTTCAATCTATCATATCACAATACTTGTTTTGTGATTGCATTTTCAAAAACTGTGGTACAATACATATAACAAAATTTACCATCTTAACCCTTTCTAAGTGCGCAGTTCAGTACTGTTAATTACATTCACATCGTTGTGCAACACAGCTCCAGAACACTTGTCATTTTCCAAAACTGAAACTCTAAACTACTCTGTAGCTCCCTCTCCGCCCAGTCTCTGAGAATCACTATTCTATGTCCTGTCTCTATAAATTTGACTGCCCTAGGTGCCTCATAAAAGTAGAACTATATGTTCTATTTGTTCTTCCGTGATAGGGTTATTTCAAGGTTCATCCATGTTAGAGCATATAACAAGATTTCCTTCCTTTTTAAAGCTAAATAATACTCCATTGTCTATGTTTACCACATTTTGTTTATCCATTGATCTGTCAATCGACACTTGGGTTTCTTCTGTCCTTTGGCCACTGTGAAAAATGCTGCTATGAACATGGATATGCAAATATTTCCTTGAGATCCTGCTTTCAATTATTTGGGGAATATATACAAAAGTAGAATTGCCGGATCATATAGTAATTCTATTTTTAATTTCTTGAGTGATCTTCCTACTGTTTTCCATAGAAGCCATATCATCTTACATTTCTACAAAGACTCCAATTTCTCCTACATCCTTGCCTTGCTATTTTGTTTTTTAAAGAGTAGACATCCTAATATGTATGTAGTGATATCTCATTGTGGTTTTGATTTGCAGTTCCCTGATAATTAGTAATGCTGAGCATCTTTTCATATGCTTATTGGTCACCTGTATAATTTCTTTGGAGAAATATCTCTTCAAGTCATTTGACAAATATAAATTTATTATTGATACATGCTAGATGTACATATTTTGGGGGTACATGCGATAATACAATCATATAATTTGCTAAGATCAAATCAGTATAATTGAAATATCTACCACCTTAAATAAAAAGGAATCCTTATTCCTTATTGGAATACTAACCCTGCTGATACTAATTTAATACCAATTACTAAGACTGGGTAAGACTACAGCACAAGAACTGACTGACAAGTTCATAGAACAGAATAGATGGCTTGGAAATGTACTGTATAGACAGGTAATATATGATGAAGGAAAAAGAATTCAGTAGAGGAAAGGAATACTGACTCAGTAAACAGTGCTAATACCCAATGAGGAAAGAGGCCGGTTTATCATTTCCTAATGATCTATCTTATCTTAATGATAACATTAATATCTTATAACTAATATTATTTTATACCTTAACATAAAATTGAGGTGAATAAAAAGTTTCATTGTTTTTAAAAATGAATCCACCACGAGCTAGAAGGAAATACATTGTATAAAACATCAGTTATAGAGAGAGAACATTCTAAGCTTAAAACAGTGAAAGAAATCACAAACTAAAAACTGTTTAACTACGTATAAACCCTTTGATTTAACTACATATAAATTATTCAAAAGAATCAAAATTGAAAGGTAAATAGCAAAGTAGAAAAAATATTTACAGCAAGTATTATTTTTTAAAAGGCTAATATTTTAGTCATCAATGTAAAAGAATGATAACTTTCTATAGAATATAAAATAGTGATGAAATAGTGAGATCATTTTTCAGATCTACAATTATAACACAATAAATATATAAAGGTGATATTAGGTTCAAGCAAGGATTCAGATTTTAAGACAGATTTCAGAAGCTCCATAAGATGTCTGTAGGGTAGCAATCCCAACCTTTCTGGCATCAGGGACCGGTTTAATGGAAGAGGATTTTTCCACAGAGGCACGTGAGTGGGGGGATCATCCAGCCTAGATTCTCAGAAGGACTGCTTGCCCTTAGAGTCCACGCATGCGCCGTTCACCATAGGGCTCCCACTCCCAGAAGAATCTAATGTTCCTGCTGACCTGACACGAGGTGGAGCCTGGCTCACCCCACTCACCTCCTGCTGTGTGACCCAGTTCCTAACAGGCCATGGACCTGCACCGGTCTGCGGCCTGAGGGTTGGGGACTCCTGCTCTAGAGTATCACTAAGTTGAGGATGTAGAAAAGAAAGGGTCAGGTAAGAAGAGCACACATCTTGGGCACAGTCGGGAGAATGTGTGTATTGACACAATTAACCTTCGCCCTAAA
>CAUYQG010043188.1:0-34193 GCA_963574415.1 Tarsius wallacei | reverse complement strand
CGCCCGGCTAATTTTTGATTTCTTGTAGAGATGAGGTCTCTCCAAGTTGCCCAGGCGGGTCTCGAACCCGCGGGCTCAGGCAATCCACTCACCTCAGCCTCCCAAGGCGCGGGATTACAGGCTGAGCCACCGAGCCCGGCTGACCAGGGATATTTAAATAAAAGGAAGTTCAGTTTGTAGAGGTCATTATGTTCAAGGAGATGATTGCTCCAAGTGTGCCCTCAGCCACATGTCTGCCCCACAGTGGGGTCGGCCCTACTTCGCTCTGTATCAGTCACCAGTACCCCTTCCAAAGGTGCGAGGCTCATTCCTGGTAATATCAAACACTCAGTGGCACCGACGACATGCCAGGCACCCCTTGAGGACCCTTGCTTTCGTTAACTCATTTAATTCCCATAATAACCCTATGAGATAAACCCCATCATTATCCCTTTTCAGATAATGACCCTGAAATGAAAAGTGGGTGAAGTAACTGCCCAACCAGGGTTGGCAGAGCAAGGAGGAACCCAGCCAGCAGCTCCTGGTCCCCAGACACGGCTTCCCCAGCATCTTCCCAGGGTGCAAGCAACACCCCATCCTACAGCCCCGTCTTACACCCTTGGCCGCTTTTACCTGGTATAGGGGTGATACGTGTACACACCTTACCTCCACCACCGGCCTGGGGTCTCCCTGGGCAGCAGGATTAGGACCACTGTTTTTCCTAAGCTGTCCTTTCCAGAACCCGTGAGTTCCTCAAAAGCAGATAGAGCGAATGAGCCCCACTCAAGCCTGTGCATTTCCTGAGATGTGCAGTGCACGTCCATTCATCCGGCACTGTCGCCGAATCGCTTTCACCCAGTCCCGGAACCTGTGAGCTGCGAACAGGCTTTGTCTGCATCTCCCACCCTTAGCACAGGCCCTGGCTGCACGGCAGCGTTCAATCATTGTCGAATTGAGTTTTTACCCCTGTCCCATTCAAGGGACTCCAAGGGGCTGCTGATGAGGGGAAACCAGATTTAAGAAGAGGAGGGCGCTAAAAAGAGGAACTGGTGGCCCTTTGAGACATATGTGACTGATCTTAGCCAGTGCTTTGAATGCAGGTCTGTCTTCTCCTGTCTGACTGTTTCTAACCTGGGGAGGTCACTCCATTTCCAGTGTCACAGTCACCTTCACTTTCCCATACACCTACTCTTCACAGGCTAGACAAAGAAACATTCTTCAAGGAAGCAGTCTCCTCAACAGAATTCTCTCTAGTTTTCCTGGCTGCTGGGTTAGCGAGCCCAGAGACCTTCTGTTTCTGTCATCACAGCCTATTCTGAACAGAAAACGTGGAGTTTTCTTGCAGTCGGATGCTGCCTCTCCCTTTCCCCTGAGGTCATAGGTGTGGAAACTGATGCCAGGCACAGCGTGTGGGATGAGGGAGGGGAGAGGCAGGATGGAGGATGGGCAACTGGCAAGGAGCGGGTCTCAGAGTCATGGCTAGACTAGAAGGACCACTGGCACCCTTTCTGCAACAGTGTCTCATGCAGAAACCCATCTGTGAAATAGGCGAAGGGGGACTGCGGGTCGAAGCCATGCCTTCTGTGTCCCTGGGTTGCACGTGGAAGTCAAGAGCACAGCTTGAGAGCCACATGTCTCACCTGGCCCCTTGCCGCCTCACAGGAGCACAGTGAGGGGACTGAGGCCCAGCGAGGGATGTGCCTTGGGCAGATGCCAGTGCTCCTGCCTTCTGGTCCATACTCTCTTCCCCTCTTTGGCCACAACCAAACCGAGTAAAGGCATTCTAACCCTGGAAGTCAACAGGGCGATGGAGTATTGTCCTGAGACCCTAAGACCAGAAGTACTTGTAAAAGGAAACTTTGGGCGCAGTGGCTCATGCCTGTAATCCCAGCACTTTGGGAGGCAGAGGCGAGACAATTGCCTGAGCCTGGGGCTTTGAGACCAGCCTGGGCAACTTGGCGGGACCTCATCCCTATAATTAAAAAAATAAAAAATTAGCTGAGCATGGTGGCATGTGCCTGTAGTTCCAGCTACTTGGAAGGCTGAGGCTGAAGGATCTCCTGAGCCCAGCAGGTTGAGGCTGTGGTGGCCGTGAGCATGCCTGGGCAACAAAGTGAGACTCTGACTCAAAAAAAAAAAAAAAGGAAACTTCCTTCAGTAACTCGAGGTTTCTGTATGGTTCTGCCAGCAGATTCACTACAGGACAGGGCTTTGTCCTCCTTGGGCACCACCTGCTCCAGCTCATCACCTCCAACCTGTCCACAAACTCCTCATTCCATGTGTCTGGTGCTCTCCCGAGAAATGCCAGCCAGCCACCCTCCAGTAGACCAGAGCAAGGCAGGACAGTGCCTAAGATTCAAAAGGCAGGTCTAGTGTGGTCTTCAAAATGGTTCGACAGAGGCCACATTTTCCAAGCTAGAAAATGGTTTGGCAAACAACTGACTTTATAAACATGAAGGTGTCAGTTAGAATTTATGAAATCAGGACTAGAAAATCCAGGATGCATGGAGATGTAACAGGCCCCGGGTTATGGGACATTGCATCCTCCTGGGCCCTGTGGAGACAGCTGGGGTGGGGAGGGAGGCGCCCTGCTCCCTCTTCCCCTCCTCATGTTACCTGTGCAAACCTAGCCCAAGGTCAAGTGGATGTGGATGGTTGTCCCACTCTCGGCACATGCAGAGGCCGCCCACCCAGGACTTCCATCCTTCCATCGGCGTTTCAACCGAATGTTGCCCAGCAGCGTGTTGGGAAGTACAGGAACACACTTGACCAGTCACCTCTTGCTCAGTCCCACCCTGAAGACTCCAAGAGAGGTTACTGGCTCCACAGAGGCTGTTGTGGGACACGGAGGGTATTGATGGTGATGGCGGCGTGCTGTGGTCCTGTTCTGCCTCCTTCTGCTAATTGACCCATTTAATCCTCACACTATGAGGCAGGCAAGGGAGACCATAGGTGTGGCCTCCGTACTGGGCCTCAGCAGAGCTCTCCCAGAGAGCTCCCATAAACTTGCATTCTCTTCCCTTCTCCCTCCCCACGCCCATTTTTGTTTTGCTTTGTATATTTGGTTTTTGCCTTCCGAGGTGGTCTCGGCCAAGAAACTAAGGGGTGGCTAAGTTCACACCAGTCACAACTTGGAAGCTTGTTCTCTAGGATATGCTCTGAGAGGCTAGAACTCATCAAAGTCACATGATGTTTGTCACACTAGCTGTTATCGCACAGGTGAAAGGCCAGATTTGTATGGCCCTCCCAGGGAACCATCCACCCACCTCTGGAAATTGCAGAGAATGCTTGACATTTCCTCACAGAAACACCCTGGGGCGTTGCCTGAGGTGGTGGGATGCTGGCAAGCCACCATTTGCCCGCCACAAAGAAAAGTTCTGATGAGCAGCATTGGCCAATTTCTGTGGTGTAAATACTCACACTCTGACCAGTTTCAAGCTACCACCAGCAAACTTTCTGAATTTTTGACAGCTGTCCTCACAAGCTGCCACAGGTTAGCCCAGGGTGTTGCTGCCTGGGGAACCCTCCAGGTCATTCAGTACCAGCAGACAGGCAGCCCGCTAGTCCTCCAGGCTGAGAGGTGACAGTCTTCTTCCCACTGCCCTGGACTCAAGCCAGTTTGCAACCTGGCAGAATTAAAGTCTGGTTGAAACCCAGTAAGGTTGTCAGCTTTCACAAATAAAAATACAAGATACCCAGGTAAATTAGAATTTCAGGTAGACAGCAACGTTTTTAGTAAAAGTATGTCCCAAATATTACATGGGATATACTGATACTAAAATCGCCATTTGTTGTTTATCTGAAATTCTAATTTAACCAGACAGCAGGATGGAGCAGGCATTCAGGTCTTGCATTTTATGTGGCAATGTGAGCTTCTCAGACACATATGCATTCTCAGAAAATTCTTGTGAACTGATGACAAGATTAAGAGTGTGGGGACAAGCCGGGCTCGGTGGCTCAGCCTGTAATCCCACTCTTTGGGAGGCTGAGGCGAGTGGATTACCTGAGCCTGTGGGTTCGAGACTCGCCTGGGCAACTTGGCGAGACCTCATCTCTACAATAAATCAAAAATTAGCCAGGTGTGGTAGTGCATGCCTGTAGTTACAGCTACTTGGAAGGCTGAGGCGGAAGGATCGCCGGAGGCTAGCAGGTCAAGGCTGCGGTGGCCGGGAGTGTGCCACTGCACTCCAGTCTGGGCAACAGAGTGAGACTCCAACTGAAAAAAAAAAAAATGTGTGGGGACAGACTGGAGCTGGAGTTGTGTGTCTCCACTGTCCACTGTTTAAAGAGTCATGGTGGGCCAGGTGCCTGTAATCCCAGCACTTTGGGAGGCCAAGGCGAGAGGATTGCTATGAGCCCAGGAGTTTGAGACCAGCTTAGGCAACATAGCTAGATGTGGCAGTGTGCTCCTGTAGTCCCAGCTTCTCAGGAGGCTGAGATAGGAGGATGGCCTGAGTCCAGAACGTTGAGGAGGATACAGTGACCTGTGATCATGCCAATGCCCTCCAATGACACTTCATGCTTCAGCTTCCTTTAGATTCAGAGACTCTGGAAGCTCTAAAGCACACCAAGGCCCAATGTTTTGGATTTACAAATAAGTCAACTAAAACCCAGGGGGGTAAGTTGCCCAAGATCACTTAGCTAGTAGCAGTGCTGAAACTAGAATTTCTGACTCATAACCCAGTGGGTTTTGAAATTTGGTCCTATACAATCTCATTTGAGAGTTACCTTGGTTTTTTGGTTAAGAGTGGACTCTGTGGTGAGAGTGCCAGTGTTCCCATTCTGCTCTGGTATTTACTAGTTATGTGACCTCAGGCCTTATCTCTTTGGGCCCCATTTTTCCATCTTTAAAGTGGAGATTAAATAAGCTAATAGTACATGTAAACTGCTCAGAACAGTGCCTGGCACACAGGGAGCACTCAATAATTGATGCTGGCCCTGTGAACAGCTGCCTGGAAAATTCTCTCTTTGTTTCCCTGTAACCCTCAAGTCTGCATCCACACACCAGCATTCTTCTGAACCTGGGGCACTCAGCGCCTGGCTCTGCTGCCTTTCTCACTTTCTGTCTCCCTGTCCCTGGCAGTCAGCTCCCCTTCTGTGCACCGGGATCATTATCATCTAAAGCAGGGATCGGCTCTCTTGTCGTCTCTGCCATGGGGCAGGGGTCAAAGGATTCACGGCACTTAAATGTTAGCACAGAGGAACCTGTTAACAGCACTGTGACCCTATCCCTTCTATTAAACCATAATTACACACTGGCCCAGCCAGACTGGAAAGTCCCTGAAGGCACTGATGGTGCCTTGAGCTTGCTTTCTACCCCAAGGAAGGCAGCAGGGATGGTGGAGACAGGATAAGCGTAGGTGGCAGAGATTGGAGATAGCTGGAGTCAGGCTGCCTGGGTTCTGATCTGGGGGCCACAACTCATAGTGGTAGCCCCATGCCATGGGCCTCACTGTCCTTCAATGGCCCTGGCAATACCTCGCTACAGAGGGCTTATGTGAGGAGTAAAGAAGACAGCACACACCATGAGTGCGGCACTGAATTCAGGTTCTGCCACTCGAAGCAGTGAGACTTGGGCAAATCCACCTTTACGTGCCTCAGAGTCTCCATCTATAAAATGGAGAGAGTACTCCCTCACTGAGTGATGGTGAGAAGGAGACGAACTTTGAAAAGCTCCTGGTACCATGGAGGCACCCAGTGAACTCTTGCAACAGCAGGGCATCCTTGTCATTTCACGCCACTTGCTTGGCCAACTTCTGTCAACATTTACTTCCCCCTGGTAACTACAAGGGAAATGGGTTGAAAGCCCAATTAGCTGCAGCGGCAGAAACGGGCTTAGAACTCCACTGCGTCTTCTCCTGTCTCTCCAACGCCATGGCACTTGGCACTTGCTCCTTTTTGTCTGAGGGTTAGACATGGTCTTGCTTGGGATGAAGATTGTTTTTGTTTCATTTTGCTTTATAAACAGAAGCACTCCCTGATTTCTCCTCTGAAAAGCTGAGGAGGAAGCTGAGTCAGGTGGGTGGGGTTGCCGTGAAGTGGGCCACCCTTCCCTCGCATGGGTGTGGCTTGCTGATCACTGCACACAGGACTTGCACATCGGCCACGGTGACTATCCCATTTATGCTCATTTTGCGAAAGACATAAAAAACAAAACAAAACAGTGTTCTTTGGAACTTGGTATGGCAGAGTGGAAAGAACAAGGGCTTTGGAAGCCCTAGTCTGGGTTGGAATTCCAGCCCCAGAACCTGGTAGCTGAGAAGAAATTGGGCATGTTAGGAAATGGTGGAGCAGGGCTGTCATCGTCAAGTGGTGGCGGGTGACCGCCCTGAAGGATTCGGCGAGGCCTCGTGCTCATGGATGTGAAGCGTGTGGAAAAGCGCAGCAGAATTGAATATATCCTGATGACGCCACCTTCTCTTCCCTTTCAGGAGGATGTCCCAGGCCCTGGGTTCTACAATGTCATTCACCAGTCTCCAGTATCCAACAGTGTCTCGCTGTCCAAGAAAGGAACATGCATGTTCCCCTCTAGGGTGAGAGCCACTTCTCTCGAGTAAGGTGTTCGCTGGTCAGTCATTTCCCTCGCTCATTGCATAATCACATATTGGGCATCTTGTCCCTTCTCTCCAAAGGCCTGTGGTTCTGATTAGGAGAACTGTGAGTGAGGAGGGGCTGAAGGTGAAAGTCACTAAAAGAGGGGAGGAGATGGGAATTCTCAGCTGGTTCCCACAGGAGCATGGGAAGATGCAGGAAGCTGCAGACCGAGCTCCACTGACCACTTAAGGCCCCTGCCAAGGAGTGGAACATAAACCAGAGCCTCACCTGGGTTCGGCTCTCAGCTCTGCTGCCTTCCTCTCCCCCATGTCACTAGTGGACCGCAAACCAGCCCCCAGGACCATCACCACCAAGCAGCGTGAAGCGTGGGGCCCTCTTGCCTCCCTCAGGCTCTCCCATTTCTGTGCTTGTACAGTTATTGACCCCTGTCAGGCAGAGAAGCTCAGGGTAATGTTTGCAAGCTTTTAACCATTAAATAGTGGGACTTGTTTGTTTGTTTGTTTAATTCCCTCAGAATCTTGGGATCCAGAAATCTCAAGCGGGTAAATTGGGCCCTGTGTCTTTTTTCCCACTGCCACCCATTGTCAGAGTGGGAAGAGAAGCCAGAGGAATATTCAAGCCTGATCATCCAAAACCAGTGTTGCCATCATGGAGTGGACTAGGCAGGTGTCTTCCTGAGATTTTTAGGCAGACCAGGAAGATGTTACTCTTGCACATCTTGCTCTAATGTGATTTTACACAGCTTGATCTAATTGAGTTGTCAAACCATTGGGAAATCTGGTGGGACTAAAAAGAAAGCAGGCGGTAGGCGTGAAGTGTAGTGGTCCTGACCCACATCCTCCTCCTGTAAGACGTGGGACTCTATCTTTGTTGAGGGCTTCAACAACCAGATCACTATATGAAGTGCTGATGACCCTGACCACACTTGGGCAAGGATAGCCTTTTCATTTAAAATATTTACAAACTGTTGGGCTAGGCACAGTGGCTCATGCCTATAATCTCAGTACTTTCAGAGGCCAAGGTGGAAGGATCGCTTGAGGTCAAGAGTTTGAGACCAGCCTGGACAACATAATGATACCTGACTCTACCAAAAAAAAAAAAAAAAATTAGCTGGGTGTGGTGGTGCTCCTGTATTCCCAGCTACTTGAGAGGTTAAGGCAGGAAGATCACTTGATCCCAAGAGTTCAAGGCTGCAGTGAGCCATGATTGTGCCCCTGAACTCTAGCCTGGGTGACGGAGTGAGATATTGACTCTGAAATAAAATTCTCAAAAAACATAGAGGTCAGGCATGGCATCTCACACTGTAACCCCAGCACTTTGGGAGGATGAGATGAGCGGATCGCTTGAGCCCAGGAGTTCGAGACCAGCCTGGGCAACATAGTGAGACCTCATCTCTACAAAAAAACAAAAACAAAAACAAAATTAGCTGGGCGTGGTGGTGTGTGCCTGTAGTCCTAGCTACTTGGGAGGCTGAGGTGGAAGTTCTGCCTGAGTCCAGGAGGTCAAGGCTGCCATGAGTTGTGATGTCATGATCATGCCACTGGACAGAGTGAGACCCTGACTCAAAAAAAAAAAAAAAAGAAAAGAAAGAAAAAGAAAAGCAGATATAGCAAAATAGATAAATTGTCAAGAAAATAGTTATAGCAAGAGGAAAAGAGTCAGACTGGGGTAAGACTAGCTAAGGTAGAAAAGTAAAAAAGAAAGCAAACCCAGACTGCAACATTAAATACATATGCCTTCTTGTCCCTTTAAAGTTATAATAATCTCTTGCATAGATGCATTATGGTGCTTGACATTGGAATTGATTTTTTAAAAACCACATAAAGGGCCCATTTAGGACACACTGAACGCAGCCACTTCTTACTGGAATTCGAGTTTGGCAGAGTTGGATACTCAGAACAAACCAGCTTTGGTGTGAACTCCCCATTACCAAAGGAGTGGAGGCTGCCTGTGTCCTCAATGAGTTCACACAGCAGCCACGCCTCTGCCTAGTTTTCTGCTACCAGCCCTGCTAGGAGAGAGACTCAAGAGCAGTTGGCAATGAAGTGTCATCTCACAAAGTCCTGGCATAGGAGACAAGACTTGAGACCTAATCCTGACTCAGCTGTGGACTCTTGACGTGACCTCAAGCACGTCACCCCTCTGTGTCCTACTTGCCTCATGAAAGTGGAGACTCCCTGGAGGCACTGGGCAAATGAACGTTGCAATGAGTGAAATACTCTTTGAAACAGCAAAGCATTGTAAACACGCTAAATATTATGATTGTTACCACCTGAGTCACGAACAATACTTCCTACAACACCTAGGTTTTCTCTCCGAGAAGTTCTTTGCCAAATAGTGACACTGCCCATTCCATCTTGGTGCCAAGAAAGGGACAGAATCTGAGCACGCGATCAATTTCCTACTAGGCTTTTCTTGACGTAACTTTCCAGATAGGAAACGTCTCCATGGCTGGGCTGTATAGAAGAGAAGGGGCCCAAGGGAAGAGCTCAGTGTTCTAGAATCGGATCATGCTTTTTGGGGCTTTAGAAAATTCAGAACCAAACCCCAAAGCAGGCAGATGTGGAGCTGTTCAGCCTTCCTCCTCTCCTCCCTTTGACAAATATGGGAATTTGTCTTTATATTCATGTTACACTTGAGCGTAAACACTTACGTTCCTGTATCCTTGGACGGGGCCTAAGTGGTCTCTGGTGATCTGTCAGGAGAGCCCTGATTCTTACCTAGTTCCTGTATAATCTGGATGAGAATTTCATATCCTCACCCTCTTTTAGGGACTTTCACATTTAGCACCTCCCCCACATCTTAATCCCAAGACTCTGAGGGAGTTAAATGTAGCTCTCATCAGAGAAGGATCGCAATGACCAGGAAGAGTGTGATCATGGGTGAGGCCGACCAAAAGACTGTGGGTCTATAAATTTTAGAAACTTCCTGCTGACTGTTGGAACAACTACACCCAGCCTTTTGAGGACTTGTCATCTCTCTAAGTCCAAATGATATAAAGAGCTTTATTAATATATCCCAAATCTTTGCTCCAGAAGTTTTCAGAGGACTGGCTAGGAAGTTAAATGAGGCAGGTTGGTGGAGACTTTGATGGCCTTTCTGTATTTATGTGGAGGCAGGGATGGTTCTGGAAAAGTTGGTTTGTACTGGAGAGGGGTTCATAAATGCCAGCATATGGCCAGATTGGAGACCACAGGCCTGGCAGGTAAACCAAGGGGTGTGCAGTGTTGGTCAGTGGGTGCTCCTTCAGCTGCACCTGAAACTCATTCTCTTACAATACTTTATAAAATTTTGCCTCTACTGGGAATTTTTTGAGAATTTTTTTTTGCCCAAATTTAAGTTAACTGGTGTTCCAAGCCCAAAAAGAGTCTCTGATGGAATAAGCTTGCTATTACTCCGGGACCATGCCCCTCCACCCACTCCTCTTGAGAATGGGCTGTCTGATCTGTATCACACAATGGAGGCAGACCTCCTGGGTGAGAATGTTGGTCCTACCTACTTAGCTGAGGAAGCCCAGCCTCCTCATCTGTAAAGTGGGGGTAACAGAACATCCGTTGCTCAGGGTGGCCATGAGGATTAAACACAAAAGAGTTTAAACCATGAAAAGTGCGTGGTTAACTCTTGGCCAGAATGCCAAGGGAAAGCATGTACATGGCTGGGGCGGCCTTACTTCCGGGGACAGCAACAGGTACTTACAGTCAGAAGGAGGCAGAGCTGGGACTTGAACCCAGGTCAGGCTCGGAACAACTTGGGGTCTAGGCAAGAACCCTCCTGCTGCTGAGGGTCCACCCACCCACATGCCACTGTGGTCTGAGAACCATCTCCACCGAGCGCAGGGTGAAGTGCGGGGCCCGAATGCCTTCCCTGGGCTCTCCCACTTCCTGTGCTTGTACAGTTACTGACCCCTATCAAGCAGAGAAAATCCAGGGCAATGTTCTCAAGATTTTAACCATTAAATATTGGAAAATTTTCTGTTTTATCAGATTCCACTACTTGCCATGCTATCTTAGGGTAAAGTGATGTTATCGCTGAGTTTCTGTGACTTTTGTCCCTGTTCATTTGACAAACATTGATCCTGTTTGCTTTTTTAACTTAAAATAGTTTATCATGGCTTCCGGAAAGGAGTGGGATTGGTTCTGTTGAACAGCAGAAATATTGTAAGGTTTTAGGAAAGTAATTTGGCGGTAGGAGGAGGCATGGTTGGACAGCAAGCCCAGTGGCCTCTTGTGCTTTTAAGATGTTTGCAGCAAACTTGTTTAAGCAGTTCAGACCATTTACCCTTAGAAACGAGATGTGGGGTTTTACCTAGAAGGAAAGCCTAGGCTGGGGGAAAAGAGTCCAACATTCCCATCGCTATATTACCCAGGAGCCGATGAGTCAAGTGGAAGTGGCCTGGAATAGGGTTGGGTGGAAATGTATTTATGGCAGCATCATTTTTTGCCAAGTCCCAAACAGAAGATGAATAATTTCAGTTAGTTTACAGAAGTCGGTACAGGTCTGAACTTGCATTTTCCAGGGCAAATCCTCAAAGTCTGAGGTCAGTTTATCATTTTATCTGCTAGAGTTTTACCTTTTCTAAAATGCTTCTAGATCTGGTGCCGGCACCGCCTTTTTGACATCTGTCCTTTAGAGCCACATGATTACGGGATGGTGCTGATGTCTTTGGCTTCCTCTTCACAGCGCGCCCGATTGGACACCATCAAGTCCAGATACCCTGCAGCTAATGCATACACTATCCCATCAGATTTTACTTCGAAGAAGGACTTCAGTAATTCCTGTTCCAGCATGTTCCAGTTGCCAAGCTTCATGAAAGTTCTCAAACTTGAAACTCCTGCACCAAACTATTACAATGTAAGAACACTGCTTGCTAAACGTATATTAAATACATGGTTTACTACAATAAAAGGAAGGGAGGGCCTTGGGGAAATGGCATTTTAATGTCATTGGTAAAGCAGTTAGCATTCGTTAACTACCCAGTGGGTATATAAGGCTCTGCAGGACTCTTATGGGGAATTTGCAGACCCCAGGGAGAAGTGTGGGGCCAGCATGAAGCAGCGGGGAGACCACTGCCCTGAGGAATATGCTTTCGAATCACTCTTGTCATATAGCCTTTCGGGAGCAGTTTTCGCACCTGTAACATCGTGTATCTGCAGACACTATTCATTTACTTTTAAGGTTCTTTTAGGGAAAATAAGCTTCTACCCTTTCATGTCAGAGAATTGGTTTTTTTAACAGTAGTGCTTCACCAGTTATAGTCATTTGGTATTCACTGAGGTATTCAATGGTATGGATAGTTAAGAGACGGATTCAGGAAGGTTTGGTTCGGCTCTTGACTTAGCTGCTTTATAACTGTATGGCCTTGGGCAGTTCCTTTTCAGGACTTAACTTATTGATCTGCAAAGTGGGGACACAAGTCCCTCTCATGGCGTTAATACAAATATTAAATGAGATAATCTATGCTGCATGCTCAGCACAGCACTAGGCACCCAAGGAACAGGTGCAACATAATACATGGAAACTGGTGGAGCCATCTTGGGGCAAGTCACGTTACCTCTTAAAGTCGCAATGCTAAAGTCAAATTAATTATACTTGCCCTACAGGGTTATTATAAGGAGCAAATAAGACAGTGAACATGAAAACCTCTGACGTGTCCGATCTGAACTGCACATAAGATATTAATGTTATTATGCCACAGTGCAAATGATTTTTTGTCTTAAAATACTTCAATTACCTTTTTTCCTTCACAATTCTTATGAATAATATTTATTTTTCTGTCTACAAAGGTTATGCCCGCCTTCTCTGATGGGCTCAAGCAATTATAATGTGCTCAAAGTGATATAATTGCCTGCCTGGCCAGCACAGTCCACTAGAAATCTCATGGGAGCCACTGATGTCATTTAAGATTGCCTACTAGTCACATTTAGAAAGAAATAGGAGCAGGTCCAATTTTTAATCATATATTTGATTTAACCTAGTAGATCTAAAATATTGTCATTTTGACATTAATCAATATAAAAAATATTAATTAGATATTTTGGGAAGATTCTTCTCCTCAGACTAAGTTTTTAAAATCCAGTGTATATTTTATACTGACAGCACATCTTAATTTGGACCAGCCACATTCCAGATTCAATAGCCACATGTGGCCTGTGGCTACTGTACTGGGCAGTGTGGCCTCAAATAGTCTTCCCAGGGATAATCAGAGCCTGAAAGTGATGAGGAGGAGGAGGAAGTGTTTGTCATGGACTAAGTGCCGGTCTAAGAGTTACGTATTCACCATATTTTATACTCACAAGTGCATCCGTGAAGTGGATTATCTTATTCCCAATTTACAGAAGAGGAAGCTGAGGCTCAGAGAGGTGAAGGGACTTGCCCAAATTTACCCAGTGTGGAGGCATCAGTTGCACATCAGTGGGCACAGGAGGGTGGCTGAGGTGGAAAGTTGGGGAATGATCAAAGCACCCTATTCTGGCCCTGCAGGCTTCCCTCCCCGGGTTCTATTACTGCTCTGTGCCAGGCTGGTGATATGGCTAGGATTCCAGTGGAGAACTCAGGCAAGAACCAGTAAACAGATAAACAGAATAATTATAAACTGTGGTTGGTTTTGAGGGAGACAAACAGTTGGCTCCTGAGAGAGGATCCAACTATATTTGTGGGGAGTACAGGGGGCTGGCATTACCACATACTTTGGACCTGAGACTGAGACCCAGAGATTGAAGGAAGAGCCAGAGTTGGGGAAACAGCATGTGCAAAGGTCCTGGAACAGCAAGGATCTTAGCTCATGAAGATCTACAAGAAGGCCGAATGGCTAGTGTAGCGTGGACCAGAAGGAGAGGGGCGGAGGGGAGGCCACACAGATGGGCAGTGACAGTTCAGGCAGGGTCTAAAGACCCCAGGAGGACTTTCACATTTTGTTCTTTGTGTACCAGGAAGCCATGAGGGGTGGGAGGTGTGGACTGGCATGCTCTGATATGCTGTTTTAGAATGCCCCCTCCAGCTGCTTGTAGAGAATGAACTACAGTGTGGGCTAAAGTTCTGGAAGACACATGAGGGACTGTTATACCAACAGGAGAGGGCAAGATGTGGTCCAAGAAAGTGTAATGAAATGCTTGGCCACTTCTGAAAAGGGACCAGGCCACATGGGTGATAGACAGTAATAACACAGTACCAAAGAAGAGGATTCTGCCCGTGTGGTGCCTCCGCCATGTCCTCGCATTAGAGGTGCCTGAGTCGTCCTCCCAGCCTCCTGCTTCTTCCCCTGGCTCCCTATCTTCAGCACCCAGCACAGGTCCTGGCGTGCAGTGAGCATGCACTAGGTGTTTGTGACGTCAAAGGGACAACTTCCCAGCAGACAGACATTAACCTAGAAACAGCCACTTCCACGTCACATCAACTTGAGGCGCATGTTTTTTGTTCATTATTGTCTTAATGTGACTGAAAACAACACACGCTCATCATAAAATATATTCAGGCACTAAAAACCCATGAACTAGAAAGTCCCCCACCACTCCGTCCTGCCATCAGAGTCAGAACACGCTGCACATGGTTCGCAGGCATTTTCTTCTTAACTACGTCTTGGGATTCTCTCATGGCAGTACAGTAAATCTGCTCCATTCCTTTTTATTTATTTATTTATTTATTTATTTATTTATTTTTGAGTCAGAGTCTCACTCTGTCACCCAGGTTGGAGTGCAGTGACATGCTCACAGCCACCACAGCCTCGGCCTGCTGGGCTCAGGCGATCCTTCCACCTCAGCCTTCCAAGTAACTGGAATCACAGGCGTGCACTACCATGTCCGACTAATTTTATGATTTATTGTAGAGATGAGGTCTTGCCATGTTGCTCAGGCTGGTCTCGAACCCCTGAGCTCAGGCAGTCCTCTCACTTCTCTCCCAAAGTGTTGGGATTACAGGCGTGAGCCACCATGCCCAGTTGTACTTCATTACTTTTTAACCTGCTGAATATTTTCCTGGTCTAACTGGGAAGCCTTCCAGGAACACACACATTTGTGTATACCCAGATGCCCCCCTTTTCAGTGGCTTTTCTGTCTGGCTGAAGAAGAAGGCTGAAGTACTGTTTTGTCTACAGGAGGTTTTTTTTCAGACCAGGAGAACAATGACTGAGCCAACAGGCGAGGAGTAGAAATGTGATAATCCTGTTAGCCACGCTGTGCTTTGGGGGCCGTGAGGCCTTTCTCCACCTTTGCCACCGTGATCTCCCGCTTGTATATTCGAATCCTCTTCCTTGGTACCGTGTTATTAGCTCCTCACCGGCAGCCTGGCTCCTCTCCTGTCCGGTAATTAACCTGTCCCATCTGGTTTCTTTGTTTGTCCTCTCTGCATGTAGTCTAGCCATTAGGACCCTGGGAAAAGCTAAATTCCTCCACCTTTGTAAACACAAAATCAAAATGCCATCTGCATTTCTTGAGATATGCTTTTTTTTTTTACAAAGGAGTATCACAGAAAATCAAACCATCCTGGCCCCAGCAAATAGTTTCACTCATTCAGTAAATATTCCCAGCGATCGCAGGTATAATTTGCATTGCCTCTGTTATCCAATGAGTGCAGGAGACTGACTGCAAATTGGCATTTAAAATATTTATGATTCATGTGTAACAGAAGAATGATCTGAATGATCTCAGGGCATTTTTTTCCCCTATTATTTTTAGACGACTGAGCACACTAGACACTCTCAGATGTGTATTGCATGGATCGGCCAGAATTCTTGATTTCTGGTCAGTCCAGAAAAGTAGAGACAAGGGAGTGCTTACAGATCTGATCACAATTCTAAATGATAAGATTCTCTGTATGACCCAAATGCCGCATTTATAGAAGGACTGTTTGAACAGCGAGGAATGCACCTAGGTATCAGGATGGGGGAAGATGGGACTAAGTGTCCTGAAAAGACAAAAATAGTAGAAAAGAGTCATAAAAATAATTTGCACATGTAGTGCTACACATTTAAAAACCAATTTCCTGTAGATGAGCTCTGCTGGCCACCCCCGCCCCCATCCTTGGCTGAACTCTGCAGCAAGTGGCTGGGGATTGATGATCCGATCTGTTTTACAGACAAGAAAATGCAGGTTCAGAGAGGTTGAACAATGTGTGCAGGGCCTCACAGCCTGTCCTGGGCAGAAAGGAGCCTGGAGGCTGGGTCTGCAGGCTATCTTTTCTGGGCACTGTTGTCTGTGCTGGGTTGAGCAACCAGACATTTGTGGGAATCACAAACTCACAGACCCTTCGAGCTGGGTTGATGGATGGTGACAGCAGTCAGTGTGACCTTGACAGCGCATACCCGTTCATTTTCTAAGGACAGGTTTCGGTTTGATTTTTCACTGGAATTTGCCACTTATCCAGCATGATGACAAAGAAAGGGAAGTCACTGAGGGCACTCTCTTCCTGCAGGCCTCCGTCTCGTGCTGCAAGCAGAGGAACAATGTCTGTGCCCGGGCCGGGTTTATGTCCAAGACTCAGAGAGGATTTTTCACTGTTACTGCGAAAGGACCTGCCCCAGGTAAGCAGCTGCCTGACCCTGGCCTTGGCCTGAGGGTTCATGTCCCAGATTTGATTTGCAGAGCACCTGTTTCTTCACAGGGAGTCTTTTGGGAAGGGATTAGTCTTTGGGGGAGTAGGAGGAGGAAGCAGTACTGAACAGGGAGGAGAGGCAAGAGGAAGACCAGCTCTCCCCTTGCAGGGAACAGCGCTGGCTCTGGAAACACTCCTTCCCACCCCCTAGCAGTCTTCTTGGCCTCCCCATTCAAGACCAGGCCTACCTGCTGTGGGCAGCCAGATGGGGAAGTAGCTTCTCACCTCAGAAGTGTGCAAACTCACATACTCCAGGGTCATCGCAAGCCACTGGCAGGAAGGGAGACGGGGGCATGACAATCCATCCTGATCCTTCCACACTCGCTGCCATATTCCTTTCCTCCTATGCCTAGACGCCACTCCATCACCTAGCCGTAGAATGGTGAACAGCCCGCTCACTGACTACTCCGTGCTGAGTGTTGTTCATGCAGTCTCACCGGCTGTCCTCATAGTTCATCCACTTAGCCCTGTTATCATCATTATTATTATTTTTGAGTTGGGGTCTTTTCACTCTGTTGCCCAGGCTGGAAAGCAGTGGAATGATCACTGCCTACTGCAGCCTCGACCTCTTGGGCTTGTGATCTTTCTACCTCAGCCTCCCAAGTAGGTGGGACTACAGGCATGCACCACCACCATTTGTTATGGAGACAAGGTCTTGCTATGCTACTCAGGCTAGTCTCAAACTCCTGTGCTCTAACAGTCCTCCTGCCTTGCCTCCCAAAGTGCTGGAATGACAGGCGTGAGCCACCGTGCCCTGAGGAAATGGAGGCTCAGAGGGTTAAAACCGTCTCACGATCAGGAAGTGGCAGCCCTAACCCCAGAGGTGTCTGACTAAGGAGCCTGTCTCCCCTATCATTTCATTGCCCCTTTCGGAACCCCAGGGTTCAGGACTATGGGAGAGCTTGCCTGCACCTGTTTTCCCTGCTGGCCTTGGGAAGGTGTTGCCCCCTCCTGTGCCCTCAGACCCCCAGTCCCCGGCAATTGTTATAGTAGATCAAGTGGGTCCCAGAGACCTGGGGGTCCCAGAGACCTGGGGGCTTAGGCCCAGAACCAAGAGGCAGAGAAGGGAAGGTCTGCTTCTGCAGTCACACCTCTTGCGGGTAGGGGGTGGGGTGGATAAAATTGCAGTGCATGTCAGATTTCAGCAAATCCAGATTAAAGCTGAAAAGATCGGTCTGAAGCTGAATAACAAAACCAGCACTAATTAGGAGGCTCAGCCCCAATTACAGCTCCCGCCTTGCATCATCCATCATCCATGGGCAAAACCCCACCTTGTTTGTTTATATGGAAGAACAAAGCCGCCATCCCAAGGGTTGGGCCAGAGTCCCCGCCAATGAGCCCAGGATGTGGGCATCCCACAGCCAGCCACATGCGGGAGGATCCTGCAGGGGCCCCAGGCCCTTGTAATGCAGAGCAGGAGGGAAAGGTGGGTCCCCACGTCTGTTCAGCTCCTCCTGTGTGCCAGGGACTTTGCCTCTGTCATCTCACGGTGCTCCCAAGCCCCAGGAGCACGTGCTCCCTAAATATGTGCTCAGAATGTGTGAACTGCTATTGTTATTATTATTTTAGCCCCATTTAACAGACAAAAATGATACACAAAGCAGGTGACTAGGGCCCCACAGCTGGGTTTGAATCCGGGCTCATCTAGCTCATTACCTGGTCCCTTCAGACCATCCTGACCCTGCCTTCCTGGCAGTTGGCTCTCTCTGGTGGTGGCAGCTTGTTGCCTTTTATTCCTTGCTTTTGCTTTTCATTATTTTCTGTATTTTGTACTTCAAGTGTTGCTGTGACTTTTTTTTAGCAGAGATATATATTATATATACATACACATCTCTATGAGAGAAACAGAAAGTTACTGTGAGAAATATATACTAATATTGCAAATGCTGCTGACATGTTTTTTCTTTATTTAAACATATACTGGGAACATCCTTATCTGTAATTTAAAAATCTTGAAGAACATCATTTTTAATGAATGTACAGTATTTTACTCTATGATGGTACCATGAGGAGCAAATGCTCTCTTACTGGAAATTTTGGTTGTTTAAAAATTGATTGCAGCTGGGCTCAGTGGCTCAGCCTGTAATCCCGCGCTTTGGGAGGCTGAAGTGAGTGGATTGCCTGAGCCCGCGGGTTCGAGACTTGCCTGGGCAAATTGGCGAGACCTCATCTCTACAATAAAAAAAAAAAATTAGCCGGGCGTGGTAGCGCGCGCCTGTAGTTCCAGCTACTTGGAAGGCTGAGGCAGAAGGATCGCCGGAGCCCAGCAAGTCGAGGCTGTGGTGGCCGGGAGCGGCCACCGCACTCCAGTCTGGGTGAGAGTGAGACTTTAACACACACACACACACAAATTGATTGCTATTATGAATAGAGTGGTAATGAACATCTTTGTAGCTAACAATATGTATACAATTAAGATTATTTCCTTGTATAAATTGCTTAAAGTAGAATTGCAAAGTCAAAAGGTATGTGAACTATTTAAGGTTTTTTTGTGTTTGTGAGCAAATTGCCCATCAGCACAAGGATGGTGTGTCCTCTTGCTTCTGCAAGCGTCTGTTTCCCTCACCTTTGCCATCACTGGAGATTATCATCCCAATAAAATCTTGCTAATATGTACCTGTTGGGTTTTTTTTTTTTTTTGGTACTTTTGCAATGGAAAAGTACATCTTATTTAAAGCCATTAAAGTCAGCTTTACAATGTTTTGAAAGTTTGAAATGTTCTTCCCACCCAGGTGCTGCTACTAATACAACTGTTACCGCTTTTCCGAATTCCCACCTATTTTTTTTCCAGATGTCATTATGGTATATAGGCTTTTAGGCTTTATTTTACTTTTTTTTTTTTACTCTTGTCTCTTTTCAAAGGTATTTTCATGTGGTCCTGTGGTCTTCATATTTATCATCGTCAGGGCTGACATCCCATCAGATTAGTCTGTAGTTCCCAGAACTCTGTCCTGAACTTGGATGCTCAGGCTGTTTATACTTTCTCACGTTGTGGCTACTGTTGTTGGGTACATTTTGGGGCTTAGAACTTTCCGTTCTGTTGAATAATTTTCTTAATTTCTGAGTGATGGGAAGCCTGGGTCAGA
This sequence comes from Tarsius wallacei, assembly GCA_963574415.1. Lineage (NCBI taxonomy): Eukaryota > Metazoa > Chordata > Mammalia > Primates > Tarsiidae > Tarsius > Tarsius wallacei. The sequence goes on along the minus strand of CAUYQG010043188.1, from coordinate 14,988 downwards.
GTGTGCAGACATCTTCAAAGCTCTTGCCTAGCATGGCTGGTTTGCACCCCAAAACATCTACACACATTTACCAAGTTACCGACAATGTAGGGGTGAGGCCGCTTCCTCTTCAGATCACTCTCCTCTTCCTAAAAGCTTAGTGCACAAATTAATTTTATTCTGTCATGGTTTCTTGAGATGGGGCATTGTGGCATGGTGGGAAAGCATGGGCCTTGGAGACAGGTAGATCATCTTCCACATAGTAGGTGCTCGATAAATACTTGTCAATTGCATAATATTTACAAAGCAACTACCACATGCCAGAAACTTAAAATATCATTCAACTCTCATTACAATCTGCTTATTGGAAGAATTATTATTTTTTAATAATAATTAAGAGGAGGTAGCTTGGATGCAGCAAGGTGGAGAGACTTGATCCAGTCCTTGGTTACATGAATGTTCTCTGGCCAGCTGTTTCATATCTTGGCATCAGCCTCCTCATGTGTAGAATAGAAGTGATAATATCCATCTTGCCAGGCTACGGTGAAGACTAAATGCCTAAATGTGTGATGCACGTGGTGCGTGTTCTCTGAACAGTGAAGTTCTTTTTGGTTATTTCAGGCAGCCCTTCCATGTAGCCATCCAGGAGGGATGTTGTCACACAGTCGTCTCATGTATTCTCAGGGGTAAAATGCTGCCTTTTATTTACCTCAGAAGAGTTCCTTATTCTGTTTTAAAATTTCTTTCCGCTTAGGGCATTATAATGTCAATGAATCCCTTGTGAAGCAGTCGCCAAAGATATTAATGTCTTGTTTTAAATCAAAAACCGACCGTGGATTCAAACTGACGTCAACAGGCCCGGGACCTGGTTATTACAACCCCAGTGATCGCACGAAAGCTCCGAAAAAGACTCTTCTTCCGTGAGTCCCAGCTGTTCTGATCGTCCTTTTGAAAGGTGGTTCTGGGGAAGGACCCCAACATGGGTAGAAACGGTGGCTCAGCCTGTAATTCCACGCTTTGGGAGGCCGAGGTGAGTGGATTGCCTGAGCCTGCGGGTTCGAGACCCGCCTGGGGGCAACTTGGCGAGACCTCATCTCTACAATAAATCAAAAAAAAAAAAAAAATTAGCCGGGCGTAGTAGCGCACGCCTGTAGTTCCAGCTACTTGGAAGGCTGAGGCAGAAGGATCGCCGGAGCCCAGCAGGTCAAGGCTGTGGTGGCCGGGAGTGACCACTGCACTCCAGTCTGGGCGACAGAGTGAGACTCCAACTCAAAAAAAATAAAAATAAAAATAAATAAATAAATAAATAAAAGGAAGGAGTGTCACTGCTTGGCAGGACTCAGTGCCAGGCCACTCTCTGGGGCCCTTGTTGACACATAACAGGTGCTCATAGATGCTTGTTAAGTGTATAATATTTATTGAGCAACTGCTGTGTGCCAGAAACTTAAAATCATATTCAATTATCATAATAATCCTGTTGTGAGAATTAGGACTCTTACTTCATGGAGAAGGAAGCCAGGCTTCAGTAAGGCCAGGAGATTTGCCTAAGTCCACAAGGCTAACTTGAGTTGCCACCAAGAATGAGCTCAGGACTGTCCAAATCCTTCTACATTCTCCATGATGCCATACTCTCCTGATGTTGACATTATCCTAATTTCATAACACAAACTCTTCCCTGGGGTGGCAGGACATACAGGAGCAGTGAAGCTCTCAGGGTTTTGTACATGGGGGTTTAAGCCCAGATTTTGGTCAGACCTGCTAGATTTGTACTTCAGCTCTGCTGTTTTCAGTCTTTGTGACCTTGGGCAGAATTCTAACCTCTCTGAGCCTCTGTGCTCTCATCTGTAAAATGGGGATAATTTATGCCTCACAGGGTTGCTTTCAGAAATAGAAGTGTGTGTTTGGCATAGTAGGTACAAATGGTGACCCATTATTCACAGATTTATTTGTTTATTTATTTTTATTTATTTTTAAGTTGGAGTTTCTGTCACCTAGGCTGGAGTACAGTGGCACACTCACAGTCACCGCAGCCTCGACCTGCTGGGCTTAGGTGATCCTTCTGCCTCAGCCTTCCAAGTAGCTGGAACTACACATGTGCGCCATCATGATTGGCTTTTTTAATTTTTAAAAATTTTTTTGATTTATTGTAGAGATGAGGGCTCGCCAAGTTGCCCCCAGGCAGGTCTCGAACCCGCGGGCTCAGGCAATCCACTCACCTCGGCCTCCCAAAGCGGTGGGATTATAGGCTGAGCCACCGAGCCCGGCCTACATACATACTTTTTAAAAATTTCATAAATATTATATGTTCACAGATATTCAACTTTTATGAAAGGGTAAGTGCATGCCAGAAATACAAAGCCCCTCTGTTTCTAGAGCACTAATAAAAATGCTCAGTATGTAATAAATTACAAATTTTCTACTGATTTTCTAGTCTATTATTTTTTGTTTGCTTCAAACTGGCAGAAAAACCTCATAATATATTACTGAAAATGTCTTTTCAGCATATTTCTTGTGAATACATGTCAAAAATTCTCTTCCTTTTTCCTACTTTCTTCCTTACTCTCAAACATAAACAGAATTACTTACTAGTTACAGTGCTCCAACAGGGCTGTGTCCCACACACATGGAAGCCCGCTGCATGGTGACCAGAGGCCACTGCTGATTCATTACCCCATGGCCTATATTCTTTCAAGTGCCCATGGACGTTCTGATACCAAAGAACAAAGTGCAAGGTTAGAGAGAAGACTCATGTCCTGTCAATGTGCCATTGCTTAAATTCTTTTGTGTGCCTTACAAAATGACTGCCCATAGGATCATACCACTTGGAGCCCTAAAGGGATTTATACGAGTTAGGGGCTCAAAGCTTTAACTTCCTTAGGATTAAAACACATGTGCCTCTGTGTCTCAAGGTCAAGTGAGAAGCCCTGAGTAGAGACATAAATGTGGGCTGTGACATGTTTCAAAAGCACAACCATGAGTCAAGGTGCAATAATGTGGATGTGGGTGTGAGCTCTTATGGGAAATGTCAGCAAGCAAGCACTGAGTCCAAAGGGCAGAGAGAGGGGCCCAAAATTAATATAAAAGGAAACCGATGGCTCAAGAAGAATGAGAAAGAAGAAATAAGAATGTTGAAACTGACCCAGAATTCAAGTGAAGAAAGTTTTGGGGTTTTTTGTTTGTTTGTTTGTTTTTAAGAAGCAAATGTCCTTACAAAGACTTATGCATGGATATTCATAGTATCTTATTTTACAGTAACCATAAGCTAGAAAAAAATCCAAATGTGAACCAACAAGTGAGTGGACAATCAAAATGTGATATATCCAAACAATTGACTACAACTCAACAATTAAAAAATGAACAATGAAAAGAATGAGCTATTTATACACACTTCAACAAGAATAATTATGCTAACTTCATGAAGCAAAACCATAAAAAAAGTCCCAAACAAGCAAACAAAAGTGGTGGGAGGAGGTGTTACATACTTACATGCTGTATGACTTCATTTATAGAAAATTCCAGAAGACTCAAGCAGATCTGTAGCCGCAAGAAACAAATTCACAATTTACATCGGTTGGAAGCAGTATGAGGAAGGAATAACACAGGTGCATGTAGAAACTTTGAGGGGTGATGGATTTGTTCATTACATTTATTTTATTGACTGTTTCATGGATTACATAAATATCAAAATAATACATTTTACCATTATATTTACAGTTTATTGAATATCAATTATATCTCAATAAACGTGTTTGGAAATCAAAAAAAGGAACAGATTTTGTCAAATGTTGTTGATGGCTCCAACCAAAGAGACCTGCCAATAGACCACTGGATTTAGCAAAGTCACTAGTGAAGAATGCAGTTTCCATGGAATGGTTATGGGTGAGAACCTGCTTGGCATCTGTTGAAGAAATAATGTAGGAAGAGACATCAGAGAGTGGATATAGGCAACTCTTTTGAGGTCTGTCGCTGCAGAGAAAAGAAACCAGGCTGTCTGGCAAAATGGCTTCAAGAAAGGGTGTTGTTTCCAGGCAGGGTGACAGGTAGAAAAATAACAGCATGTTCTCATGCTTCTAAGAATGACCCAGTGGAGAGAATACAATGGTCACGTAGAAAAGAGATGGAGGAAAGATACCAGGATAACATCCTCTTTAATGTGAGGAGGGGTGGTCTAGTGCCACAAGGGGACTGGCTTTAAATTGGACAGGGGTGGTTCATCTCTAAACATGGGCAGCATTGCTGAGTACAGGCGTACAGAGGCCAGCAGCTGACATGATGTGGTTATGTCTTTATTTTAAAGTGAATGAAAAACAAGTTTATTAACAGACACAGGGTGCAGGTGAGCAGATGGTGGAAGTGGTAAACAGGAGAGCAGGAGTGTCAGTGACCAGGGAGCATGAAGTTGAGTTCTTATCTCTGTGCTTGCGTGCATGTTTGCTCTTACCCTTATTTTAGCAATTTTATATTGTTTGCCATTGTGTCTTTTTTCTTCCTTTTTTTAATGTTTAAATTTTTTATTTTAAAGATGTGAAGTACAATTCAGAGTTAGGTATACAAATGTTCGTTATGCAGGTACCCTTGTTGATGAGGTGTGCCCCCTACCCAGCAGGTTTCCTCAACTGCCAATCCTTTCTTATAGTATTATGATAATTGTTGAAGGTCTGCTTATGAGTGAGAAAATCATGTGTTATTAATCTGTCATCCTCATAAGAGCGAATTCCTTCAAGGTAAAAATAATTCTTATGATTTTTTTTTTGGTCTGTTACATTATTTCTCTGCCTTTCTTAACTCCTCCCCAAAATAGCATGGTCTCATCTGGTGTGCTTCATTGAATACTTTGTAACTGTTCAATATTGTTGAGTTTCATAAAAACCAGAACATAATCTTTGAGGAGAGTATTATTATCATTACCCCCATTTATACTTCATAGGTGCACAGAAATGGTTAATCATGGAATACAAATCAAAGAATTTGTAATGGCTCATAAACTGACAGAGGTTAGCAATCAAAGCAGTTTCCAAGTCTATTTTCTTTAATAAATAAAATGTTCTCCCAACTAATTTGAACTACAGATATAGACATTGTTTATACCAAGACTTTAGCACTGTTCCATGGACTGTTGTATAAAGACAATCTACCACAAATTCCAACAGTAAAGTGTGGAATGTGTTTTTTCTAACATCTGTAATGCAGATTCATGAATGCTTAAAATTGAAATGCAAAGTTAGACAAGCAGCAGTAAAACTCTCTTCTAAAACCATCCCTGGAATTTGGCTATACTGGCTAAATTCCTTTCTTTTTGGCACGATGGCAAAAAATATATAACATTTCTGCTAAAAACCTAAAAATATAACTGAATTTTTACATTTTTCATAAGGATAGGACAAAAAGTCACCATCTTAACTCTCAGACCCATTAGGCAGTCTAGAATTAGGAAGAAAACGCCCTTTGACTATATTTTCATAATTGGGATAATTTCAGTACAATCTGATATTGGATGACAGGCAGATAGGTAGTGGTTCAGAGGACAGATTCTGTAGATAGACTCCCTGAGTTTGAATCCTTGCTCTGCCACTAAGCAGCTAGTAATTTATCATGTCAATCTGACTTCTCATAGTAAAAAAATAATATCTATGTTATAAAAGTAATATGAGGTTTAAATGAATTAATATAGGTAAGGCACTTGAAACAGTGCCAGTAAGCACTATATAGGTGTCAAATAACGCTAGCTATTCTATTAATTTCAGTTTTCAAGGATACCAATAATTTAAAATAAAAATTGTGATTTCTTCAAATTGTCAGGATGCCTATCCTTTTGGAAGAGCATTCTTCGGAAAATACAGTGGTCTTTTCTCTTGGTCATGTACACAGCTGCTGGACAGGCTCTCCCTTCACGATCACACCCAGAGTCGCTATCACCCATTCTTTTGTTGATTCCCTTTATGGATGCTATGTCTTCCTCCTCCTTGGTTTACACCTCCATACTGATGAGACACATTCAGTACACATTCACCTGCTTCCATAAGAAGCATACCATTTAAAACCTTGCGTGCCTCCAAATATCTTCATTCTTTCTTTCCTAATGATGGCTAGATGGAAGGCTGAGTTGGAAATTATTTTCCATCAGAGTCATGTTAGCGTTGCTCCTAGTCTAGCGGTCAGCATCCCAGTCTTGGAATCACTACAGTGGCATTTGAACTTTGATCTTTTATAGATAACCTGCTATCTATTATACCTCTAGAAAATCTGATCACCCTGAATTCATCTCCACTGTTCTGAGATTTCAAAAGGAATTTTGCTCGTTGGAACTAAGTGAACCATTTTCATCTAAGAGCCCATGTGATTGTTTTTTTGAGCACTTTTATTCTATTGTTTCTTTGATATTTTCCTTCTCTCTAATTTTTCTGTTCATTATGAGACTACTGTTTCTAGCATTTGGGCCTCCCATGTCCTCTAATAGTCTTATATTTTCTAATTTATTGTTCATTTTTTGTGTCTTTCAAAATATTTATGGTATTTTACAATTATATTTTATAATTTAATCCTAAGAACTTTAATTCTTTACCCTCTTAATATTATTCATTTTTACATATACTTATTTACTTATATAATCAATCATCTTGTCATATGTCTCTGAAAATATTAATTGTAGGCTTGTTGACATTTTCTTCTCTTTCTAATATTGCCTCTATTTTCCCTGAGGTATTGTTTTCTTGGTGGAGTAGGACAGAGTTCATCTATTTCATATTTGAGGATTTTTCTAAATGTCTGATGGTCATTGTCCATTCATATTTAAGATTAAAAAGCTAAAAATAGCTGGATATTCTATAAGTAGTGGCAAAAACTTTTTAAGTGCTGGGCTTACTCCTAGACAATTGGGTGAGCACAGGCATCTTCATGCAGTAACCAGCAAACATTTGTCTCTGGAGACTAACACATGTCTCCAGAGAGGAAGCTCCCACATTCCCTTTACGGACAGTGAAATCTGACTGTGAGCACCCTGGGAGACACATGGAGCAGGAGCTGGAGATTTCAACATCAGTTTGCAGATTTTCAGTTTACTATGGGTATATGTAGTTTGATATCTCACTATTCCTCACATGGTAACAAGGGTTAGTCTCATTTCCTGGAAAAGTGGAGGAGAGATGAGGCCTGACCAAGTCAGGATGGAGAGTAGGACAGGTCCACCCTTTCCCAACTAATTCTTTTCAGTAAGCCAATATCAGCTCCATAGCCTCTTTCTAAGGTAACGTTTTTTGGACCCACTTCCTCAGCTCAATAAAGTCGGTTATATACGCTCTTATTTTTCTGTAGCCTGGTTGCTGTGATGGATTATATTACTTTATTTTCAATTGTTAGACCATTCTTATCTACCTGGGATAAGTCATATTTGGTCATGGCATATAATTCTTTTTATAAATTGTTGAATTCAATTTTCTATTATTTTGTTGAGGATTTTTACATCTGTGTTCATGAGAGGTATTGATCTGTAGCTTTTGCTTCTTGTAATACATTTGTCTGGTTTTGGGCTTATTGTAATTCTGACCTCAAATAATGAGTTAGGATATAATCCCTCCACTTCTATCTCTGGAAGAGATTGAAGAAAACTGGTATAACTTCTCCTTGAATGTTTGGTAGAATTCACCAGTAAACTCATCCAGGCCTGGTACTTTCTATTTTGAAGAGTTATTAATTATTGAATTAATTTTTAAAATAGATATAAGCTTATTTAAGTTGTCTTTTTAATTTCTTTTTTCTATTTCTAGTTTTGAGTTTTATTTTATTTTAGTATAGAGATGTGGGGTACAAGTAAGGGTTAACTGCACAGGTAGGCTGTATGCAGGTAAAGTTTGTGCCTCCAACTGGCATGCAATGGAGTATTATGCAGCCATAAAGAAGAACAAAATCATGGACTTCACAGCAAACTGGATGGAATTGGAGAACATCATACATAGATTGTCTTTTTTTTGTTGTTGTTGTGTAAGTTTAGCAGATTGTGTCTTGCAAAGAACCTGGCTCATCTCATCTCTGTTATTGAATGTGTAGGCATAGATTTGTGCATAGTATTATGTTATTATCTGCTTCACATTCATGGGGTTGCTAGTGGTATCCTTTTTTCACTTCTGATGTTAGCACTTAGTTGTCTCTTTCTTTTTTCTCAGTTAATCTGGCTATAGGCTTATTGATTTTATTGATTTTCCCAAAGTTCTAGCTTTCAGTTTAATTGGTTTTCTGTGTTAATCACCTGTTTTAAATTTTATTGATTTGGGTTCTAGTTTTATTTATTTTCTTCCTCTTATTTTGGATTTACTCTGTGTTCTTCTTCCAGTTTCTTAACGTGTTAAATTGTTGTTTTAGATCTTTCTTTATTTTCCTCAACTCACTGCTTTTGCTGTACCCTACACATTTTGATAAATTGAGTTTCAACCATTATTTATTCCAAGATCTATTTCAATAGTTCTCGAGATTTCTTTTTCAACCTGTGTATTATTTACAGGTATGTGGTTTAATCTCCAAATATTTGTGGATTTTCCAGTTACTTGTTATTGATTTCTAGTTTAATTCCACGGGGTCTGAAGACACAATGTCTGATTTTTTTATTCTTTTAAATTTGTTATGGTGCATTTTGTGGCCCAGATTATGGCCTGTCTTGGTAACTGTTCCAGGTGAGTTTGAGAAGAATATATATTCTGTTATTTTGAATGAATTAGTCTGTAGATTTTCTGCCTGCTAAATCTATACTTTTTTTATACATTTTTTATAAAGGAGTATGGACTTTCCCAGCTGTACTAGTGAATTCATCTATTTTTCCCTGTAGTTCCAGCTGCTTTTTCCTCATGTATATTGATGCTTTTTTGTCAGGCACATGCACATTAAGGACTTTTACATCTTCTCGGAGAGCTGACTCCATTATCATTATGTAATGTCTATACTTATCCTTGGTACTTTTTGTTGCTTCGAAGTCTTCTCCTTCCAAAATCAGTATGGCTATTCCTTCTTTCATTTCATTAGTGTTAACATGGTATATCTTTCATAATTTTTCCTATCCCTCTACTATTAGTCTCTATGTGTCTTTATATTTGAAATGGATCTCTTGCATATAACATATGGTTGGATCTTGTTTGTTGTCTGCACAGTCTTTAATTGGCATATTGAAGTGATTTACATAAAATGATTGTTTACATAGTTGGTTATTGCCCATATTTGTTACTATGTCATTTGTTATCCTTGTGTTTTGCCTCATTTTAGTCTTTTTCTGCTTTTTGAGCATTTTATGTTATTACACTTTTCCTCCCCTTTTTGTATATCTGTTATACTTCTCCTTATATTTTTGTAGTGTTTGCTCAAGAGTTTGTAATATAGGCATAAGATTAAGCAAGTTACATGCTGTTAACTATGACTTTGTATGTAGACTTTTAACCTTAAGAGTCACCCTGTAGCAGCTTTGTCAAACGTATTGTTTGCTATGAAGATTGCAGAACTAGATATCCTTTCTAAGTAGTCTTGATTTTTCTTAGAAAAGTGCAAAACAATTACAACTAATTTTGGTTACAAAACAGAAAACATATAACAGAAAGATGTTTACATAAGTAAGTTCAGGACTTACTTTAAGTTCGACATAGGAAATACCTACCTAGAAAGTATTTTGCTTGAAAAAGTGTTAGACATTCTGTATACTAACAAGAAAATTCTGCTACATAAATGGAGCAAGAAGGTAGAGATGGACGAACAATAATTTTCATCAAGTCACATGAGAACTTGGAAAAGGAAGGTGAGTATCTCTAGGGAGAATTGCACTACACATAATGGAATTTAAAATATCTGAGAAAGATAAGACTGAACAGTTTATCTTAGAAAAAATGAAATAAAAGGAGCAAGATCTTCAACCTGAACTTGAAACCAGACAGCTAAAGCTGTCCATGTAATGACAAGAAATATAATATTACAAATACTCTATTTTTAAAATGGTGCTTTTAAAGGTGGATGTATGAAAGTCTGAATATGTTTATCACATTTGGAGCTATAAAATATTTCCAATAAAGAAATGTTTTAGGCATTAAATTTTTATATAGAAAGATGTTCATCAGATTGTTGTCTAAAAAAGGAAAATGATGAAGAAATTCTAAATATCTAATAACAAAATTGGGTTATATGCCCAAAGAGCATAATATTACAATATATACAATAATTAAATATCATTTTGAATAATAATACTTATTAAGAACAGAAAATATTCATAATGCCAAATGTTAAATCTTAGAGATAACATGTACAGTGTGATTAAGTATGTGTAATCACAGACACACATACACAAAAGATGGGAAGTCTACACACAAATAGTAATATCAATTACTAAGTTGTAAGATGCCTAGTGATTTAAACTTTAGTAACATGAGTTTTGTAATTTTATATTTTTACAATGAGCAGATATACTTTTGTGACTAGAAAGAATGCAATGTAATATATGTGTGTGTGTGTGTGTGTGTGTGTATACACACACACACACGTATATATATACATATAATACATATATTTTTTCAGCAGTATTAGAAAAAGAATTTAAGACTTACATCTACAACACACACACAAAAAAAATGTTACACAAGCTAGAATAACAGTGATGGAAATGATAAGCCTGAGCAGATGCCTCAAAGGCAGACAGCACAAAAGCAGTATCTACCCAATTTAATTGGGCTAGATCAATTTTATCACAAAATCCGAAAGGAGATTCCATTACAGATCAAGGCTCTATAGTGTCTACCATGGAGACATCTGTTTATCAATTTAAGAATAAGCAGAGGTTTGAATCAAAACTGATAAGTCCACAGAGAAAGGACAAAGGAACATGGAAGAAATCACAGGAGAATAGATCTTCTTGACATCAATTTATATAACAAGAATGTCATGATTTCGAGGATAAAATTGCAAAAACAATACAAAGGTTGATGATTTCACCAAATTACTTTTTTCACAAGTTATCAGCATAGCAGGACTCCACTGTGTGTCACTCAACTTAATTGTGATGTTACATTTAAAAACACAACTAAATGGCTGCAACATGTCTCATTGCATTTTCATCCTAGAAGTATATGCCTCAAATATAATCAATTGATAAAAGAAAGGTAATTATCTGGAAAGATAAAATATTTTCTAGAAACTTTTGAGATATGATTATTTCATTAATATATCATTCATTTATTCACAAACATTCATCAATAGTGATGTCCTAAGAACCATATGAAGCAACAGTACTTAGTTTATAGGACTGCTGTATTTTATAAAATTATATATGTAAAATCTTACTTAGAACAGTGTGGAACCTTTATGAAGAGTTCAGTAAATGTTAACTATTAATGTTTGCTACTTGTAATACTCAACTTTCAAACTTATGATTGCTTAAAAAGCAAAGAGTTTAAAAAATATGTTTCTTTCCCCAAGCCACCTATTATATTGTGTTCTCAGTAAGCTTCCCCTAAAACAATCTTGGCTATACTATATGATCCCAAGGCTGAAAGAACCTGACAATATAAGAGTTACATAAGCCAAGTAGCCCTCCAAATATGTTGCCTAAAAGGTTTCAAAATGAGAAACTGCTCATTTGCAAACTAAAATGTCCCGAGGCATTCCATAATTGACACCATTATGTCCTCTTTAAACATTAAATTATGAAATTTCACCTACTTTGATGAGCTGACAGCCCATAAGGTATATATTTGATCAGGAAGGTGGAGGAAAGAAAATGATTTCTAAGTCATGAAATGTGAACAAGCCTCTCCAGTCATTCGGTGTCTCAGCAAGCTGTGCATTTCAGGAGACATTATCACGTTCTATACTGCGTTTCTATGAATCTACATGCTGAGAGGCAGACGTTCTGGCATTTCTATGTAGTGATGAGAGACCATGGGAATAATTTTCTACAAAAATAACAAAATTGCAAAAGTTTAATGGTAGATAATACCCCCTTCACAATACACTGCTTTGACCACAATGATTGTTCTTCACGTTTTATTTCTAGTGTTTCAGATGGTCTCATTTTAAATAACTAATGAAATCATGATCAAGGGACTTCACTTAGTTTCCTTTACCTTCTAAGAATACCTGATAGAAAAATATTTCTGGAACTGCCTTGCTGAGCCTATTCCAAGATATTTAGAAGATAATCTATAAATAATAAACACCTCAAAAGAATCCCAAGGTTATCCATATAATATATTAGATGTCCATAGAGCAATTAAAATTATTATGAAACCATCCAAATTTACATACAATTATACTTAGGATATTAATCATCACATTTTTGTATGTTTGAATTTTTTTATAATATGTAAAAAAATAGTAAAATAAATATAGCAAAATGTTGGCAGTTTTGAATCTAGATAAAATGTGTATTCTGCCATTCTTTCTTCATTTCCACCCATAGTTTTAAAAATATTTTTTAAATTGTTTTACTGAAGTATTTTAAAGCAAAAATTATGCATTACATCAATTCACATTTAAATACTTCACTATTCACCTCAAAATCACTGGAAAATTTTCTTAAATAATTCAACGTTATCACCCTTGAAAAATTAATACTGTCTTACCCCTAGTCTGCTTTCACATTACCATAATTGACAAAAATTGCTCTTATATAGCCAACTCATTCAAACGAGTATCTAAACAAGAGAGTCTCCTTATTTGGTTTCTACATTCCTTCTAGTATTCTAAGTCTATTAATGTAGGTCTGTTAATTTAGAATTTTGTTTTGTTTTGCTCATCTTTTGCTATTTTTACATGCAATGTTCTTCTTTTAGAAACCACATCAGATGACCAGTAAATGTCTCATGTTCTGCATTTGACTGATTGCTTCTCTGACATGTCATTTGATGTCACTTTATTCCATGACTTTTCTGCCAGCTTGATTTGATTCAGATTCTTTTTGTTTTAAGATTGCGTAGGTGCTGCAGCTTATTTCATACTGCATTCTATCAGACTGCACATACTGCCTGCTTTTCTCATGCATGTTAGCTGTTACATTGGTTAATGAGTTCAGGAGGTGACAGTGTGACTATGTCAAGTTAAAGCTTCTAATCAACCTTTCACTTAACGGTTTAACTGTCTATTGACGACTTGCTTGGATCAATTTGTTCCTTAAGGATGAAAATGGTGATTTTTTTTCCAATTTGAAAATTTCTTCATTTTTTCTTCTTTTATTAGATGGAATTATCATATATAGAAGCTTTCCCAATTCATTCCAGTTATTTGATTACCCCAGTATTGTTCATACTGAATATCAGAAGGAACGCAGAATTATTTCCCTATGTTTGCTATATTTTATAATTGATGCCCTTTTAGTGAGTTTGTGCTTTGGCACTCCTTAATGGGTTCCAAGAAGTTTTGTTTTACTTCTTTTTTCAGTATTATTATGAGTTCATGATTTGTCTTTAGTATGTTTGTATTTTAATCAAATAAGTTATTATGCTTTTTATTGTTCAAATGTCTCCATGTTGGCCAGAGCACTTCAAACTTACCTCCGTGCCCTTTTGCCAAACCTCATTAGTCTTTATAGTGTTATTTTTTTACTTCACATGATGGCCTTCTCTTATACATTTCCTAATCCATAATCATTAACAATCATGAATCCAAATGACTCTGTAATTTTTTTTAAATGTACGGAATGGTATTTATAAATCACAGTCAGTGTGTTGGGAGCAGATTGCTAGTTGATTGCTGTGAGCACATATTTTTTCAGCGGTCAGAGTTGGAAAATAATAATGCTCATACAGTAAACTTAAAATTAGTGGGCTTTTACTTAACGTTTTTCTTATGCTAAAAATCTTTCCTCCTGAAAACACCAATTTTTAAAATTTTGCCTTTTAATAAACACATGCCTAAATAGTTATAACAATATAATCACCAATAAGACTATTATCCACAGCTAAGGTTTCTTTGCAGCTAATTTTATCCTTAGAGTGTAGCTTACTATGATTTATAATAAAACACCATGTTCCAGGTTTAGTGAAAACAATTCTGTTTTCTAAGTGGCTATTTCACCAAATTGATAATCATTTATATTTGTTTTGTCTTGTTTCTAACTTTTAGTGATTTTGATAAACTGTATAATTAATTGTATTCCACCTCTGTCTTTAAAAATTTTTTTTTAATCTAACAATAGCTTATTTTCTTACAGTTCTGGAGACTGGGAAAAACAAGATCATTGTGCCAACTGATTCAGTTATTGGTGAGGACTCTGTCTTACAGGCTTGTGGATGACTTCCTTTTCTTTTTTAATTTTTTTTTATTATAAAGATGTGGGGTACAATTCAGGGTTAGGTATACAAACGTTGATTATGCAGGTACCCTTGTTGATGAGGTGAGCCCCTCTGTCCCCTGGCAATTTCCCTCAACAGCCAATCCCACTCCCACTCCCCTGACAGTTTCCCATTACTGTCAATCCCTTTCTTAATTGTTCAGGGTCCACTTCTGAGTGAGAACATATGGTACACTGTTCTTTGTTTCTGTGACAGATTACTAAGAATGATACTAAATCCATCCAAGTTGCTGTGAAGTCCATATGTTTGTTCCTCTTTATGACTGCATAATACTCCATTGTGTATATATACCACATTTTCTTTATCCAGTCCAGCTACGAAGGGCAACATGGTTGGTTCCACATTTTTGCTATTGTGAATAGAGCTGCAATAAACATACAGGTGCAGATATCCTTTTTGTAGAATGATTTGAGTTCCTCCAGGTACATTCCCAATAGGGGAATTGCTAGGTCATATGGAAAGTCAATTTCTAGCTCTTTCAGACATTTCCACATTGTCTTCCAAAGAGGTTGCACTAGTTTGCATTCCCACCAGCAGTGTAGAAGTGTTCCTTTTTCTCTGCATGAACCCTTTTTGTGGTTTGCTAATATACCTTTATTTAGGTAGATTCCTAGATGTGGTATTGTGTTATCCAAAGTTTGATAAAATTTTGTTAAATGTTGCCAAGGTCTCCTACATGAACTGTAACAATTTTCATTTC
>CAUYQG010043187.1:0-52555 GCA_963574415.1 Tarsius wallacei | reverse complement strand
AAAAGGAGTTCATGCTTTCATATTCTCACTTATAAGTAGGAGCTAAACGAAAGATCAGCAGTGGCATTCGATTATCATAGATTACCATGTAATAATAATAGAAATAAAGTGCACAATAAATATAATGTGCTTGAATCATCCTGAAACCATTCCCCCCACTTCATGGAAAAATTGTCTTCTGTGAAACTCATCCCCAATGCCAAAAAGGTTGGTAACCACTGCATTACATAGTTCATTTTGTAACTACCCACCTAATAACTGACTCTGGCAAGGACCATCAGTGAATGCAACAACCATCAGGTGAAAGTTTATTGGGAAATGGGGAGTCACAGAGTCTCAAAGGACTACCCGATTGTTGTTAATTTTTTTTTTTTTTTTTTTTGAGTTTGAGTATTACTCAGTTGCCCAGACTGGAGTGCAGTGGCCGCTCCCAGCCACCGCAGCCTCGACCTGCTGGGCTCCGGCGATCCTTCCGCCTCAGCCTTCCAAGTAGCTGGAACTACAGGCGCACGCCACCACGCCCGGCTAATTTTTTTTTTCTTTTTTATTTATTGTAGAGATGAGGTCTCGCCAAGTTGCCCAAGCAGGTATCAAACCCGTGGGCTCAGGCAATCCACTCACCTCAGCCTCCCAAAGAGCTGGGATTACAGGCTGAGCCACCGAGCCTGGCTGTTGTTAATTTTAAAAATGAGAAAATGTGCCCTAGTACGAAGAAGTCTGATGGACACCACCTTAACAAAGTGATAACACTTAACATGCCCAACACTTAACAGACACCATGTGCTTCCTGAGATGGGACAGAAGGAATAATGTCCTGTCCCCTAGGGAATGCTTCTTCCCAAGATGTGTAGCCTGGATCTCATGCTGAGCAAACAGTCCACCAGATTCAGGTTGTGTCTATAAGGTCTGGACTCTCCAACACTTCAATGTCATGAGAGACAAAAGCAAATCAGGAGAAATATTCTAGGTTATGGGAGACTAAAATAAAATCAGTCACATGCAGGGGAAGATTCTTGGTTAGACTTTGGGTCAAAAAGCAGTATATAAAGGAAAGGCAGAGGAGGTGGAAGGCAACAGGAAAATTCTCACTTGACTAACGAGTACTGTCGTCGATGGTGTCATACTCTGTGGGCTCCTTCAGTGGAGGCTTTTCTGGGTTCTTTGCAGATCCTTTCCAATGATTTGCCATTCTCCTCTCAGCAGGGACCTTTCCTGTTGGGGTCCTATCACTCCTGTCGGGCAGGATGTAAAACAGCTCTGGTGGTTTCTCTCCCCCGTGTGGCCCTTGTCTGGTGCATGAGAAACTCTTCCTCCGTCTTACTCTGGCGTCAGTTTCTAGTGTAGCTGCCGTCCAGTCAGAGGTCATGCACCATGAAGCTAGCTGAGCCTTAGCTGCAAAGCCATCAGATCCCAAGGGGGCCCCAGCAGGCGCGCCCATGGTAATTTGATATTCTTTGCCAAATTGTGAACCTGGATCTGCCTTGGCTCCCAGTGCGGGCCTTTTTCTTTCTGCCCTGAAGCCTGACAGCTACAACTACCTGCCTTCATATTCCTCAGATATGAACCACATACCAACCAGTCCTCGTGTCCCGAAAAACTCAGGCATACAACATGCTCTCCGGAAGTTCCTTCCCAGAGCCTCTTCCACTGAGTAAGAGGTGAGGGGCCCATGCATGCCTTGTCCCTCTGCCCTTGCCACCTCCTGGCACATAAGCCACTCTCATCAACATGAATTTTCGAAATTCATCTCTACGCAGAAGGAGGAGGGTGGGGGGAGGGATGAAAATCGCCTATGGGGACCAGTGTGCACAGATGGGGGTAACAGGTACACCGAAAGCTCAGACTTTACCCCCATATAATGCATTCATGTAACCAAAACCCATGTGTACCCCTAAAGCTATTGAAATGTAAAAAATGGTCTCTGTCCACTTGACTCTTTTCTTGTTTCAAGCCTGCTTTGCGAAGTCTGCATCTGGCCTCTGAACACCTTCGGGTGCAGCGTCTATTGAATTTGGACACCTCCACTGAAATGTCCAGTTTAGCATCCAGTTGCACCAAAAAAAAAATTTTTTTTTTTTAGTTGGAATCTCACTCTGCCACCCAGACTGGAGTGCAGTGGCATGCTCACAGCCACCGCAGCCTCTGCCTGCTGGGCTCAGGTGATCCTTCCGCCTCAGCTTTCCAAGTAGCTGGAACCGCAGGCGTGTGCCACCATGCCCGGCTGATTTTTTTTATTTATTGTAGACATGAGGTCTCGCTATGTTGCTCAGGCTAGTCTCAAACCCCCAAGCTCAGGCAGTCCTCTCACTTCGACCTTCCAAAGTGCTGGGTTTACAGGCATGAGTCACTGCGCCAGGCCTACAAAGAATTTATCTTAAGTGGGGACATCACATCATAGATTTCTTGGGCTAGATGTATTTTAGTTAGATGTACCTGAAATAAATTGCTACAGATCGAGTGCTTGTAGTCCTTCAAAATTCACATGTTGAAATCCTAGCCCCCAAGGTGATAGTATCAGGGGCTGAGACCTTGGGAGATGAGTAGATGTGGTAGAGCCCTCATGACTGGGATTAGTGTCCTTATAAGAGGCCCCAGAAAGGACCCTTTACCCCTTCCACCATGTGGGGATTCGGCAAGAAGTCGCCACCTACAAACTGGAGTATGGGTCCTCAACGGATATTGGATGTGCCTGCACCTTGATCTTGAACGTCCTAACCTCCAGAACTCTGAGAAATACATTTCTGTTGTTCATAAGCTATCCAGTTTATGGCATTTTGTCATAGCAGCCTGAATGAACTCAAGCAAACCGATACAGTTGGCCTCTGTATCTGTGGGCTCTGCATCTACAGATTCAATCAAAAGTGGGTTTCACTTATTTGAGAAAAAACACGAAAACAACATAACAATAAAATAGTACAAATCAAAAGCAATCCAGTATTACAACTATTTGCACGGCCTTTACATTGTATTAGGTATTATAAGTAATTTAGAGGTGATCTGAAGCATACAGGAAGATTGTGTAAGCTATAAGCAAATACTACACCATTTTATGTAAGGGACTTGAGCATTTGCAGATTTTGTGATCCTTGAAGGCCAGTCCCCCACAGATAGCAAGGGATTATCATATTGAAATATCACAAGAGAAATGAAACTACTGGAATTTAAATGTGTGACCACATACCACCTGAAATCATTGCTTAGGTCACCAGTGATAACCACACCATCCTTTGGGAACCACTAGGTTAGCAGGTCACCACGGTAAGCCTCTGTGTAAAAGTATACCCCAGGGCATAACCTGATTTGCTAGGAGAGGGATAGCTAAATTGCTCAACATAACTAAGCAAGATTGTTGAGACTTCCCTAGCAGACAAGGAGGGAGTGATGGTGGTAGGAGGGGCCCAGAATGGAGGGAAGTTGAGTGGGTGAGAAGGGATGGGAGGTGGGGCCTGAGCAGGAACAGGAAGTCTAGTGATTAGTGCTGACCTATTTGCTGTGATGCTGTGTCCTCTTCATTTCCTGCCACCTGGCTTCAGAATAGCTAGCTAGCCTATCTCGCCTCAACCCCAGGGGTTCTCACACTCTGTTCAAAGACTATCCAGTTGATATGGGGAGCACATCATTGGAATAACCTAACAGAGTCCTTACTTTCTTGCCTGGTGCCTCTAAGGGAGGGGAGGCATGCTCCTATGTATCAGCTTTTGCTGTGTGACAAATCACCCCACAACCTAGTAGTATAAAAACCACAAACAATTTCTTTGGCCGGGCAATTCTGCAGATCTCGGGTGTGCTCACTCATGCATCTGGGGCCAGTGAGGTTTGGCAAGGGAGTTCTGATTATCGAGGCTGGGTCTTTCACCTTTTGGGGGGCTGGCTTGGTATAAGCTGGTCTAGGATGGCCTAGGAGCTGTCTTCTCAGATGTGCCTGAGCTTGTTCACAGGGCAGGAGTTAAGGGTTTCAAAAGAGCAGTGGAAGCTGCAAGTTTTAAGAGCTAAACTCAGAACGGGCACAATGTCACTTTCACTTTCACCCCATCCGTCTAGCCAAAGCAAGTCACAGGCCAGCCCAGACTAAAGGGGTGGGAGGATGGAGTCCACATCTGGATAGAAAGAGCTACAAAACCAGGCTGCAAGGGGCACCGACACAGAGAGGGATGAAGAGTTGGGGCCATGTTCATATCAATCTACCACATCTTGCACGCCATACATAGAAGCTCCTGGAAGGACCTCTAGCAGAGGCCATTGCCGCTCTGCCACTTCTGGGTCTCCCCCTCAGTGTAGTCTCCAGTGTGAGAGGCACCTGTCAGTCACCCCAGGTTGGGGGAGGACTGATGTGACTGACCCTGCAAAGAAGCCGCAAGGCCGAGGGGTCAATGTGCAGCAGCCCTGCAGCCAGCCGCCCTGGGGCAGGAGCACAGGATCTGCGGGGTCTTCTGGTGGACAGTGGGAAACCATCCACAGCGAGGCGGAGAGCCTGCCCAGACCCTCAGACCCACGACAGCACGGCTAGCCAGGGAAACGGCAGTGCCAGAAGAAACTGGGAAATCATCTCCCAGGCCTCGAGACGTCCTGGGCAGGCTACCGAAGGACTGGGGGCACAGATGGTGTTTTTTATCTTGTATTCCAATTGGCAGCTTAAGGCTTTGGAAGGGAAAGGAGCATATGGGAATTGAACAGCTGGCTAAGTAGATGCTATTGAAGAACAAGATTTGATTTTCTGGACCACGGCTTAAGAGGGGTTCTTGGCGAGGGCCTAATATTAACAATCTTAATATCATGCGTTTGCTCAGGACTTGAGTGTTTAGAAATCGCTTTTACTGATCTGCTGTTTCATTGTCAGTTCATTGTCATGAGCAGGAGGGCCGGGGACCCTGTGACCAGAGAGCAGGGGGGAGGGAGACGGTCCTGATCCCCAGAAGGAAATAAATGGAAAGAAGATCCCGCGTGCCTGGGATGTCTGTGTACGAAGGATGGAGGACAGGGCATGGTCCTTGTGTCCCAGGCCTCCCTATGGGCAGCAGCCTGCTGCCCCCACATCCGTGAAGGAGAAGTCAGTATTCCATGCCAGGATGGCACTGTCCCTTGTCTCCTCTCCACCTCCCCCACCATCACAGGGTCCCCAGCCTTCCTGCTCATGGGGGCTGCTGTTTAGAAAAGCCTGCAGCTGAGCCGCCTCCCTGGCATTCCCCCCCCTTCACTGCTGGTCATTGATTTCATAACGCAGGGAGGCAGCAGTGTGTCACCTGCTGGGACTGACTTCCCCACGGTCTTGCTCAGTCGAGCGTCTGCCTCCCCTGGACAAAGCAGCCTTCACCCCCAGGCTGGGAGAGTCACTCCCAAACCTGAGCCTGTCCTGCGCACTCCCTCCATCTGTGCCCCCCCTTGCCCACCAGAATTCCAACGGGGGACACATCGCCTTATGTGCTCACAGACACCGGGGAAAGGATGTCGGCTGGCCCCTGGGCTCCAAGAGGAGGAAGAAAGACAGGCCTTCGAAGAGGCGTGGCTGCTCGCAAGCTGGCTGCTGAAGTCATGGCCCGGCCCCATGCCAAGCATGGAGGCTTCCCTGGCTCTTCCAGAGGCTTCAGACTGCTCCTCTCGCCTGCCCAAGGGGTGCTTCTGGGCCCCCTGCAGCTGCTGCTGAGCTCCCAGATGACAAGTGCGGAGCCTCTCACCGCCTCCCCTCAGCCCGCAGAGTGCCCTCCCGCAGGCCCACAACTCTCCCACCTGTCTGACGGAGACCACGGCCCTGGTCGGTGTCCCCCAGGGTGGAGCGGGACTCAGCAGAGACACTGAGGGGGGCCAGAACCCAGCATTCAATGCTGTTAAATTCCACGGTGAGGAAGTTATTTCCCTACAGATTATCCTTCACATCTAATGGCTTCATGGAGAATGTCTGGATTTGGTGCTAGAAAGTTTTAGCACCTTTGTAATACCTGTTAATCTCTCTTCTCTTAACTGAGAGGGAGTAGGCCTCGGGTTTAGAGCCCTGCCAGGCGGCAGCATCAAATTAAGGCTTAATAACGTTATTTTGACTCCATTGTGTTTTCTTGTCCTCTCATTATGGAAAATGAGACTCATTTGCGTTTATGAAGTGATAGAGAGTTTCCTGTTAGGTACATATGAAATATAAATTAAATACAAAAAAAATGTAGGTGTCCATGAAAACATACATACCTAATATTTGAGAAAGTATAATTGGAGAAGGTCTGAAATACAGGAAGAGAGGGGGACGCCGCTGAAGTGGAGTCTGGCATCTGTGTCCAACTGGGAGAGTGTGAGCAGCGTTGGGCCAGCAGGTGAGTAGAGGGCATCCTGGGACCACGCCTAAGGTTCCAGGGTCCACTGCAGCTCCATGTCAAGGCTTCTCAACTCTGCCACCACATCCCTGAGCAGGGGGACATCTCAGCTGGAGGGTGGAGACATGGCCACTGGCTGCTGCGACCCCTGAACTGCCTCCACGAGAGAATTGAAGGACGGCGAGGGTGTGGCCCACATTCACCTGCCATGGGTGGAGGACCAGTAGGCCCAAGGCCTGACTCTAGAAGACTCGTCCATTTTCTCTGAACCCCAGGGTGCTGGCTATGGTCTTGGCGCCCTGCCCAGCTCCTGCCAGCCCACTCCTCACGGCTGAATCTTGATAATTGTGGGGGAGAACAGCCCGTCACACTCCTAAACACAGACTCTGTCCAGACTCCTGCACAGCTGGGCTTGCCCCACCTCACGCCTGGGTTCATCAGGACTCCTTTGGGTGCTTAGGCAAAGGTACTGGGGCCGCTGATCTAGCCAGGGTACGGTGACCTTGTTGGCGGCTCGACCATGACTACCCTCTCTCCACCAATGTTTTCTGCGAGAGCCCCAGACCTGACTGGGTGCCCACTGCTCTCCACAGAGCCCTGGGGAGGTGTGGGTCTTACCGCCTAAGTCAATCATAGTAATTTTATTTCCCTTTCCAGTGATTGGCTCTACTCTAGCCAGTGAGATGTGAAGTTGCCTCTGTGCTGTCTGGAATCTTGGCAGCTGTCTTGGGATCATGAAGAATGTTCATTCACCTGAAGGAAATGTGCTGAAAATGACAAAGAAGAAAGATGGGGAGCTCTGGGTCTGTTAGGTCGGTGAGCTGGTGCTGTGGGAAAGATGCAAAGAACCGCACAGAGAGTAGGTCAGAGAAAGTTTATTTTGAACATAGATCAGAGGAAAAGGGTAGAGTCACCTCCCCAAGATTGGAGAGGGGGCCAGGTGCTTAAGGAATGTTTGGCAGTGAATGCTTGAGGTCGAAAGCCTCCCTTTATAGTGGGGGTAAGTAAGAATTCTTGGGTGAGATAACACAGGCGCTATTGCCATGACGGTGCTGGTTACGGAGAACTGATCACAGTGGATTAGGTCATCTTGTCCCCTTTATGGCTAGAAGACAAACACTTTGGATAAAAGGGTAATTACTACAAAGCATGCTTGGAGGGTTACAAGGCAATTATTAGTAACGACCTCTGAAAGACTGGTTTTGTTTCTGGTTTAATGATTATAAGGTGGGTTGAAGTGAGCTGCTGAAAAAGCATGACAAGCTAAGCAATGTTAACATGGCTGCCACTCTGGCTAAAACGACTCCATTTTGACTTTTCGCCCTTTTGGGTTCCTAGGGCTTCTTATGGGATGGGATAATGAAGTCTCAGATCCAAGCCACTTTTGCTTGACTTTTCTGCGACTTGCAGCCAAAAAGAGTCCAAACGACACACCCATGGAGGGTAAGGAGCAGGAACCTCAGGGACCAGGAGCCAATACCTAGCCTCTCTGTCTGCAGCTCTCCTCCTGTCTCGCCCCCAAGTCAGTTCATTTATTTTCTCCTCTGTGAAGCCTGGTGCTTTTTCCAGGCTGCTTTGTGTAGCCTGGGGGCATGAAGATGGCTGCAGGAAGCTTCCGTGGTTTGTTCTCTCTCCATCAAATGCAAGATGGAGTCCCTCCTCAGCCAGGATGCGGCCCCCAGCACCCTCGGGCTCCGGGCGCTCCTGAACACAGAAAGGCTTGCAAGTCCCACAGCCCTGCCCCACCATACTCACCTTCACCCAGTGCAGCTCCACCGGGCCTAGCCCAGACACTGGCCCCCCCACTCCAGGCATCGCTCGAGGGCGCCAAGAGAGGTAGAGGCTCCCCTCCAGCCTCCCACACTCAGTTCAGAGGCTGCCAAAAATACTCAGGACCACACACACTGGGGTGACAGCAGGCACCCGCAGGATGGCCTAGGACCTGCACATTTTTTTATGGGGACTATATGGGGCACAACATGATGTGTGTACATTGAGCATTGATTACAGAAATCTAATTAGCATATCAATCACCTCACATACTTTGTGGTGAGAACATTTAAGATCTACTCTCAGCAATTTCTAAGTATACATTATTAGCTTAAAATACACCATGTATATCTTGCTGTTCAGTAGATCTCTAGAACTTATTTATTCTGTCTCTTTGACCAAAATCTGCCTATCTATCTACCCCCCTGTCCCCCGCAACCACCATTTTAACCTCTGCTTCTATAAGTTCAACAATTTTAGATTCTACGTATAAGTGAGATCATGTGGTATTTGTTTTCCTGTACCTGGCTTATTCACTTAACATGATGTCCTCAGGCTCATCTGCATTGTCACAAATAAGATTCTTTCCCTTTTTGGGCTGCATGGTATTCTGTTTGTATGTATAACATGTTATCTTTATCTATTCATCTGTCAATGGTCACTTGGGTTGATTCCATATCTCATACCATATACAAAAATCAACTCAAAATGGAATAGTGAACAGTGCTGCAATGGACATGAGAGTGCAGATATCTCTCTAACACACTGTTTTCGTTTCCTTGGAGTATATACCCAAAAGTGGGATTGCTGGATCATGTGTTATTTCTAGCCATACTGTTTTTCATTATGGCCATCTATACTACTTTACATTCCTACCAACAGTGTGCAAGTGTTCCCTTTTCTCCACACCTCCACCAGCACTTACCTTTCGTCTTTTTTTTAAAGTGATAACCATTCCAACAGATGTGAAAATGGTATCTCATTATGGGCTTCATTTTTATTTCTCTGATGATTAGTGATGTGGAGTGTTTCTTTGTACACCCATTGACCATTTGTATGTCTTCTTTTGAGAAATGTCAGGTCTTTCGCCCATTTTAGAACCAGATTATTTGTTTTCTTGCGTTCCTTATATATTTTGGATATTAACCTCTTATTGGGTGTGTAGTTTGCAAATGTTTTCTCCCATTCTGTAAGTTGTTTCTTCACTCTGTTGATTGTTTATTTTTCTGTACAGAAACATTAAAGTTTGATGAAATTTCATTTATCTGTTTTTAGTTTTGTTGCCTGTGCTTGTGGGGTTATATCCAAAAAAAATCGTTGCCCAGTCCAAGTAAGTCATGGAGTTTTTCTCTTCTGTTTTCTTCGAGCAGCTTTACAGTTTCAGGTCTCACATTTAAGTCTCGACTCCATTTTGAGTTGGTTTTTGTATATGGTATGAGATGAGTCTAATTTTATTCTTCTGCGTGTAGACTTCCCAACACTATTTATTGAATAAACTGTCCTTTTCCCATTATGTGTTCTTGACAATTTTGTCGAAGATCAATGGACCATAAGTGTATAAAGTTATGTCTAGGATCTCTATTCTGCTCCACTAGTTTCTGTGTGTGTTTCTATGCCACCACCATGTATATTTGGTTACTATAGCTTTGTAGCATATTTTGGAATCAGGTAGAGTGGTGCCCAGTTTTGTTCTTTTTGCTCAAGATGACCTTGGTTCTTTGGGGTCTTTTATAGTTACATACAAATTTTAGGATTTTTTTTCTCTTTCTGTGAAAAATGACATTGGAATTTTTACAGGTATTGCATTGACTCTGTAGATTGTTTTGGGTAATTTGATCATTTTAACAGTATTAATTATTCATGTTCACTTCAGTTTCTAGGCATTTTATTCTTTGTGAAGGTATTGAAAATCAGATTTTCTTAATTTTTTCTTTAGACAGTTTGTTGTCAGTGTATGGAAACACAACTAATTTTTGTATTTTGGTTTTTCATCTTACAACTGCTCTGAATTCATTGATTCTAATAGTTTTTTTGGTGGAGTCTTTAGGGTTGTCTATATATCAGATTATGCCATCTGGAAATAGACAGTTTAACTTTTTCCCATTTAGTTTGGATGTCTTTTATTGCTTTTCCTTGCCAGGACTCTTGGTACCATATTGAACAGAAGTAGCGATAGTGGGCACTCGTGTATTGCTCCTGATCTTAGAGGTTAAGTTTACAGCTTTTCACCCTTGATTGTGATGTGGGCTATGGACTTGTCATATATGACCTTTATTATCTTGAGGTACATTTCTTCTGAACTAATTTGTTGAGAATTTTTTATCATGAAAGATTGCTAAATTTTGTTGAACTTTTTTATGCATCTATTGAGATGATCATATGACTTTTATCCTTCATTCCATTAATGTAGTGTATTACATTTATTAAATTGTGTATCTTGAACCATCCTTGTATCCCAGGGATAAATCCCACTTGAACATGGTGTATAATCTTTTCAATGTACTGTTGAATTCTGTTTGTTTGTATTTTGTTAAGGATTTTCACATCCATGTTCATTCGAGATGTTGGCTTGTAATTTTCTTGTAGTATTCTGATCTGGCTTTGATGTGAGGGTAAAGCTGGTCTCATAAAATGAGTTTGGAAGTGTTTCTTCCTCTTCAATTTTTTGGAAGAGTTTGAGAATTGGCATTAATTCTTTAAATGCTTAGTAGAATTTGCCCACGAAGCCATCTGGTCTTGGGCTTTTCTTTGGTGGGAAGTTTTGTTTTACTGATTCATTCTCCTTACATGTTGTTGTTCTGTTTAACTTCTCTATTTCTTCATCATTCAGTCTTACTAGGTTGTATGTTTCTAGAAATGTATCCATTTCTCTTAGGTTATCAAATTTTTTGGCACATAATTGTTCATAGTAATCTCTTATGATCTTTGTATTTATGTGGTATCAGTTGTAATATCTCCTCTTTCACTCAAAATTTTATGTATTTAATTCCCCTCTCCTTTTTTCTTGGTTACTCTAGCTAAATGTTTTCAACTTTGCTTATCCTTTCCAAAAACTAACTCTTAGTTTCATCGATATTTTCTATTGTCTTTATAGTCTTCAGTCTTTCATCTCCAATCTTTATTTCCTTCCTTCTGACTTTGGGTTTAGCTTGTTCTTCTTTTCTAGTTTCTTGAGGTGCAAAGTTAAATTATTTATTTGAGATCTTGTTTAAAATGTAAGCATTTATGACTCTAAAATTTTTTCAAAAGAATGCATTTGCTGCATTCTTGGTGTGTTGTGTTTTATCTTTATTTTTCTCAAGATATTTTTTAATTTCCCTTTTGATTTCTTCTTTGACTTATTGGTTGTTGGGGAGTGTGTTGTTTAATTTCCACATATTTGTGATCTTTTTGCAAAATTATTCTTGTTATTGGTTTCTAGTTTTATAGCATTATGATAAAAAAGATACTTAAGATGATTTTAATCTTTGTAAATTTTTTAAGACTAATTTTGTGTCTCAACATATTCTCCATCCTGGAGAACATTCTATGTGTGCTTGAGAAGAATGTGTATCCACTGCTGTTGAATGGAATGTTCTTTATATGTCTATTTTTTTTTTTTTTTTAGTTGGAGTCTCACTCTGTTGCCCAGACTGGAGTGCAGTGGCACGTTCCTGGCCACCACAGCCTCAACCTGCTGGGCTCCAACGATCCTTCCGCCTCAGCCTTCCAAGTAGTTGGAACTACAAGTGTGTGCTATCACGCCTGGCTAATTTTTGATTTATTGTAGAGACAAGGTCTCGCCAAGTTGCCCAGGCAGGTCTCAAACCCGTGGGCTCAGGCAGTCCACTCGCCTTGGCCTCCCAAAGTGCTGGGATTATAGGCTGAGCCACCGAGCCTGGCCCATCTCTCCTTTCAATTCTCTCAATATTTGCTTTATATATTTAGATACTTCAATGTGGTGTGCATAAATATTTACAATTGTTGTATCCTTTTGATGAATTAACTCATTTATCATTGTATAGTGACCTTATCAGTCTCTTGTGACAAGTTTTGACTGAAAGTTTATTTTGTCTTATATAAGTATAGTCATTTCTGCTCTCTTTTAGTTACCTTTTGCATGGAATATCTTTTCCCTCCCTTCACTTTCAGCCTTTATGTGTCCCTAAGGCTAAAATGAGTCTCTTGTAGTCAGCATTATGTTGGATCTTGGTTTTGTAATTAATTCAGCCATACTGTGTCTTTGACTAGATAATATAATTGATTTATACTTAAAGTAATTACTAATGTGTAAAGATTGACTATTGCCATTCTGTTGATTGTTTTCTGACTTTTTTTGTAATTTATTTGTTTTTGTCCTCCTTTCTTGCTGTGTTTCTTTGTGATTTGTTAATTTTTTTTGTAGTGGTATGCTTTGATTCTTATCACTTTATCTTTTGTGTATCTACTAAAGGTTTTTTCTTTGTGATTCCATAGATTTACATAAAATATCTTATAGTTATAACATCTATTCAATCTGATAGCAATCTAACTTCAATTGCATACAGAAACTGCACTTTCACCTATCTGCTCCCTGCTCCTCCACTTTTTTCCTATAGATGTCACACTCCACATTTTTTCATATTGTATCTCCATTAACAGATGATTAAATCTATGATTATTTTGACACTTTTGTTTTAACTTTTATACTATAGTTAAAAGTGATATCCATACCATTATAGTGTTAGAGTATTTTGAATTTGATTATGTAGTTATCTTTACAGCGATTTTTATACTTTTATGTTTTTATGTTGTTACTTAGCATACTTTTTTTTCAACTTGAAGAATTCCCTCTAGAATTTCTTGTAAGGGAGGTCTTGTGGTGATGAACTCCTTAAGCTTTTGTTTGTCTGAGAATGTCTTTATTGCTCCTTCATGCCTGAAGGATAGCTGTGATAAGTACAGTATTTTTGGTTGGCAGTTTTTTCTTTCAGCACTTTAAAAATATCATCTCATTCACTACTGGCTTGTAAGTTTCTTACTGAGAAGTCCTTAATAGCCTTACAAGGGTTCCCTTGTAATTGACGAGTCTCTTTTCTTGTGCTGCTTTCAAGATTCTTTGACTTTTGTCAAGGTCTTTGACTTTTGACAAATTAATTATGATGTGTCTTGGAGTATTCTTTAGATTGATCTTTCTTGGGAGCCTTTGAACTTCATAAATCTGATTGTCCCTCAAAAATTTGGGAAGATTTTCTTTTAAAGCCAGTATTCTTTTAAATAAGCTTTCTTCCCCTTTCTCTTTATCTTCTCCTCTTGAGATTTCCATAATGTGTATAGTCATCTCTTTGATAGTGTCCCATAGGTTCCTTATGCTTTCTTCACTGTTCTTCATTGTTTTTTTTTTGTTGTTGTTGTTCCTCTAGTTGACTACTTTCAAATGACTTGTCTTTGAATTCACTAGTTCTTTCTTCTGCATGATTGAGTCTGCTGTTGAAGTTCTCTGTTGTATTTTTTTGTTGTTCTTTCACTATATTCTTTAGCTCCAGTTTTCTGTTTGCTTCTTTTTAATGGTTTAACAGTTTCTATTTCTTTATTAAATTTCTCATTTTATTTATGCATTGTTTTCCTTGTTTTATTTAGTTGCTGTGTTTTCTGGTATCTTATTGAGTTTATTTAAGATGATTATTTTGAATTCCTTTCCAAGAAATTCCTAGACCTCTATTTCTTTGGGGTCAGTTACTAACACTTTATTAGTTCCTTTGATGATGTCATGTTTGCTTGACTTTTTGTTATCTGTGTAGTCTTGTGTTGGTGTCTGTGAATTTGAAAGAAGAAGCGCCTCTCAAGTGGTTTTGGCAGATGAATACCTCCTGTTAGGTTCCTCTGGGATTGCAGCCAAGTGAGGGTTGAGCCAAGTTATGTAAATGCTGTGGGGTCTGCAATTAGTGGACTTGTCACCACGGGCTTGAAGGGGTGTGGATCCTGTCTAGTCCCTGAGTGAAGTAACTGTCTCCATGACCTTGGTCAGTAGGGCTGGAGGTGCTGGGTTGAGGGTTTGATTCAGGGTTCACAGGCTATTGGTCTGTTACCAAGTGTGTGGATTCCTCCTGGTACCTTGGAAAGCTTCCGCTGGGTCAGTGGATAGATCTGTGTGCAGACAGTACTGGCCTCAGACTATGGCTGAGAGGGGCTGGAACTGACACAGGGATGCTTCAGGGTCCACAGCTGAAACCAAGGTGTGTAGGCCTATCTCCAGGAACACAGTCTCCCCCTGAGCCCCTAGTCTGGCAGGACTGCTCTTAGACTACAGCAGAGGGGTTATAAGAATTGAGTTATAAGACTATTTAAAGATCTGCAGTGGCACTGAAGTTGGTGGACCTACCTACAGGGGCATAGATAGGTAAAGGTGATTTCCTGGCATGAAGTTTTTTTCTTGTAGGCTTTCCCTCATCAATTTCACTGCCTTTTTTCACTTTTGTTTTTACTATTTTTATTTGATTCACTAGGTATTAGGGTAGGAGATTCTGTGAGTCTTCTTCATTTTACCATCTTTACCCCAATTTCAGTTTGGGCAGCCTCTGTAGCTGCCCCTTCCTGAGCAAGCCACTTTGTCACAAATCCCATGAAAACCCTCATCTGGAATGGTGTCTGTCTCAAGCAAAGCAGAGGCATACATCTGCCATCCTTTTGCCATTTTGCCTCTTAAGAGTGAACAATTCATAAGCTGCAGGTGTTTCTTTTGTTTGTTTGTTTTCTGCCATATTCCTTGAGCTCATGGACATCTGACTCTGAGTTACAGGATAGTATTCTATATATTCTTGCTTATTGCAAAACAAAGTAGAATTCTGTGAGCTCAGCTAAGCATAAGCATGTACAATTTAGTGCAGTGAATCAGAACAAGGTTTTCAGAATTAGACAGACCTGGGTTTTAATTTCAGTTCTGTGTTTTCCTGTGTCTGTATGTGTTTAATGAGTTGTTATTTAACTAAGGAAAGGACCATGGAAAGGTTATGTTGTCTCTCTAAGTTTTAGATTTTTTTTTCTATAAATTGGGGATAATAATAGTAACCCCCCCCCCCGCCCCGGCTGTTATGAGGATTAAAAGAAATTGTGTATGTGAAGCATCTGACACAAGATTTGGCCTGTATCAAAATCAGGTTTGATTGTCACTGTTTAGAACAAGATTTAAAGAAATGTACCCGCCCCCCTGTACACTTATGTGCATCGCTCATTAATCTGTAATGCATGCCAATAATTATTGCTTGACTCAGTCCAAGTTTCCTCATATACTTGAGCAAAACTAACATGAAGATGCCTGTAAACCCTCAGGTCTGTGTCAGAATTGTAGCCGCTCATCCATACCTAGTGCCATCTCAGTAATTTCTAACGCCCTTTACTTCCAGCTCAGTATGTTTGCATCTGAGTTCCCCCTTGCCCTCTCTCCAGGAGAAAAATAACTCCCTCTTTCCAGCTGTCCCTGTTTCAGTGTTATCCTCATTTCTCCAATTTTCCAATCTAGAAAGCCCAGTGCTGACTTTCTTCTCCTGTCATCTTACATTGAATCCAAACAATCTGATCAGGTGTCTTGTCTCAACTTCTCTCACTCTCTTGGGTACACGAGCTTTGCTTCCTCAGCTAGGCTGGAGAGTAGGGCCCATCTCTCTTATATTCCCCAGAGTTCTGACCTAATGTAGGTGCTTATGAAATGCTCGCTGGCTGAATACACTGTAGGCTTCCATGACCACCTTATCTAAAATACTTTCCTCCTCATCCTCTCATCCTGGTTACTTTCTTAATAGTTCTCATCACTACTTGATGTGAAAGGTTTAGCCTTTTCTTATCAATTGTCTGTTTGGGTCTAAGGAAACGGAAACCCTTACAAGGGCAGTACTATCACCTGCACTGTTCTCTGCTCTGTCTCTTGAGCCTGTAAGATTAGCCTCCAGCCTTGCTGCGGAGCAGGTCTTCAGTCAATATGTGGGAAATGAACAGAGCCTCCAGAATGCATCACTATGAAACTTGGTCACACATTGCAGATTGGGAGTCCTTGATACTCTTTGGTGTGTATGCACCTGCTTTATTAAGTGGAGTAAGGTAAGAGCCAAAGAAAAGAGGGAGAGAGGAGAGACAGAGATAGGGAGAGGCAAAGAACACACACACACAGAGAACTGTACCAGTTAATTGTATCTGGTGACAAGTCACCGGGAGTCGGCTCAATACCTTTTTACCTGTCTGATGGCCTAATCAAAGTCTGCCTTTCTTAATCCCATTCGCCATCCCTCACATTGATCCCAAACCAGAGAGGAGAGCTGAGCACAGGCCTCGGGGCAAAGTGAATGCAATTAACAGCCCTGTGGCTTCATTTCAAAGCTGTCACCCCGCAGTTTGCCCTAATGCTGCAGATATTTTTCCCCCTCTGGGCTATTTCTCTTCTCACCTTTCCTTTCTGCAATTCATGTTTTTGAACAGCAAGCAGGTCAAGAACTTAAAAAAAGAAACTGTGAGATTATACCAGGGATTCCCAAACTTTTGGAAGTCATGGAACCTTGGTTTAAGAAAACATTTGTGGCAAATGGAGACTTTTCAGTTATATCCAGAGCAAATATTTATTGGACAATTTCCACTCACAGCAATTCTATCAGGCTCAGAGAGATAAAGACAGTTGCTAAAGGTCACACAGCTAAGTGGTGGAACTGGGATTTGAATTCAAGTCCTAACTCCAGGTACAGGGCTCAGGCCTCTTACACCCAGAACTGCCTCCTAGACCATGGAGGAAGGTCCCTCAAGGCCCCAGTGCCTCCCAAGTGTGAATACCAGCCCAGGACTCCTGAGGGATGTGTGGCAGAGATGGGGGCAGATGGAGCTTCCAGATCCAGGTGTCCTCCCTGGTCAGTCCAGAAAGAACCTGCCAGTACCTTTCAGATCTGACTTAAAAGGTCAGATTTTAACCATGGAGTAACTGAAGGAGTATGGGGAGCACTTGGTGTTTCTCCCGGGGCCGGAAGTTCAGACATCCCATCCAATTCCATGGCAGCACTGGGTGAGCCACGGGGCGAGGGATTGGTCTGTGGGTGGCAGAAGATGGATCCTAGGGCTATATCACACATTGGTAAATGGGTTACAATGAGACCAAAGGAGAAGAGGGAGGAATGAGCTTGAACTCAGAAGGCAGGCACATGGTCAGTTGAGATGTGTGGCAGGAGGGCCTACTCAGGGCAACGGGGCTGGCCCCGGGTATGGACTCCTTCGAGGGCCACCAAGAAGCCAGCAGCATGGCCATGCCCCCAGATCTACAACTTGGGCTTCTGTGCCAGCGGGGCGAGAACCCAGGATGAACTTCAGGGCTGGTTGTGGGGTTCCCAGCTGCCATTCAGCCCGAGTCCTTCCCAAGCAGCAGCTGACCAAGGTGACATTCCAGGCTTGCCAGCATGGCACATGCAACTTCCAGCTGGGTTTCTGGAAGAAGGGCTGTGGTTTAGCCAGGCACAACAAAAACCGGGAATGGGGTGCACACGGACGGCAGGGGTGGTGCCAGGGCCACACGTGTGGCATTGAAAGAAAGTCCCTCCATCCCTCTGGAGAGCTCTCTGGCTTCAGGCTGAGAGGGTGTGCATATGGGGGAGTAGGGCGAGCAGGATGGAAGCGCCTTGGACATCTGCTGCAAGGACCTTGTGTGAGGTCTGCAAAAGTCTTACTTTTTCTCACCCCCCCCCCACCAAGACAGTGTCCTGGTGGGTCTGTCTTAGTAGTCTATAGTCCCTTTAGGTCCCAGCAGTCCATTAGACTATCAGGGGTGCAAGGACACTGCAGAGGTGGAGACCGCAGCAGCTGTCAGATGGTGTGTCCTAAACTGGCCAGTGTGCTGAGCTGTGCTGAGCATGTGCTCACCAGGGGTGGCGAGGGAGGGACACAGACTAACAAGGGGCCGAGAGCATGGCCCTCTCTGCCAGCTGAAGCAAGTAGCTAGGATCCCTCTCTTCTGCCTGAAGCGACACATTTTGCCTCAGGACTGCAGCTCCTCCCATCAAGCAGTCAGTCTGCTTCCCCACGCCTGAGACCCACACCTTGGCCAACAGAATGGGCTAGAAGTCACAATGTGCCAGCTCTGAGCTAGGTTTCAAGAAGCCATTCTTGCTCTGCTTGTTCTTGGGCACCTGTGCCTGCCAGGGAGTGAGCCATCTATAGCCTGCTAGCCTACCTGCTTGAACAGATAGGAGTGGAGGCCACCACAGACCAGCCAGCCACTAGGCCACCCACTTGCTAACTGTAGACTCAAATGTCAGCTCAGCCGAGTTCAGCCGGACCTGGCCCAAGCCACAGACATTTCCCAGCCAACTAGCGAATCTGTGCAGCAAAAATAATTGGTGATTGTTTTAAGTCATTAAGCTTTGGGTTGGTTTGTTCTCCAGCAATAGCTAATGACATGGTCTGGAGTGTTTTTAGATGTGCTCTGTGTTGGACTGTGGGGTTGGCAAGGCAAAAAAGGGTGTGGATTAAAGAGCCTGGGTGTTCTGTAAAAATCAGAGATTGAGGTTATGAGAAGAGGTCTACCAGCTTGTGCTAAAACAGAGGAGCTCTCTGCTTGAAGACAGGAATGGGGACAGCAGGAGAGGGAAACGTCTGCTCAGACCTGTGCATCCAGATGCTTTCTTTTAGGACAACAAGAGATTCCAGATAAGCCCAGAGTTCCCTGTGGCCAACTTCTTACCCTAGTGTATTCCCCAAAGCAACGATTCCTATGAAGTGGATGAATGTCCTTCCAGGCTGAAAAACATTCTTGCAAGTTGACACAGGGAGATCTAAGTTCGGTTTTAAGTTGTACGATATACGATTGCGTGATTACAGAACATCTTGGTCAGCCATTCCCCAGGTGATGGGCGTGCCCTTGCTCCAGTGCCCACATGCAGCATCCCGGGGTGCTGCCTCTTTATGTGCCTGGCGGGGGCTTCTCCAGGGCCCACGGCCAGAAGTGGAATTACTAGGTCCTGAGTCACATGCATCCTCACAGGGCATGAGAGCAACCAATTTCCTTCAACCTTGACAGCACATGATATTATCAAGCTAATTTTTGCCAATTACGTGGGCGAATTAAACAGTATCTCATGGTTGATTTAATTTGCATTTCGTTGATTACTAGCAAGGCTGAGCATCTTTTCTTCTGTCAGTTGGCCTGTCTATTTCCTCTTCAGTAACTTCATATCCTTTGGCCATTTTCCTATATGGTTGCTTATCTTTTCTTATTAATGTGACTGTTGTTGGTATTTTCTAGACACTCCAGGATAGATTTCTTTGTGGGGAACAGAGTGCTGGAGGCCTGCTGGGCCAGTTACCAGGATTGTCCGTGTGAGGCTGCAGGCTCATCTCTAATCAGAAGCGTAGCTTTTTGATTGACAGCTGCACGTCCTTCACCAAGAAGCAGGTACCATGCAAGTCATGGTCATTTTGGAGATGGGGCAGTGTGGTAGGTTTTTATGGTGTAAACAGTCACTTTCTGCTTTAAATCTCACCTGTAAATGGAATCTCTATGGGAGAGAAATCTCAATTGTAGGACAATACAGGTATCTGCTTCTGTGAGTGGGGAAATCTGGCATGTATACCCAGAAACACATCAAGGCAGTGGCGCCAGTGTCCGTCTTCATGCTAGGAAAAGTGACAGCCACACACTCTTATTCAGAAATTTGTGCTGAACAGGGTGTTGGTAGAACAGTTAGGAAAACACTAAAGACCGAAGCACAATGCTTTCCTTAAAATCACAGAGGTGTTGGCTCCCTGTCATGGAAGGAAACACAAGGGAGCATGGAAGAGCCGCCCTGATTTAGGCAGGGCAGGCGATGCCACGCTTCAGGGATCCGATCTCTTCTGCTCATCCTGGTTGGGCTTCCCAGGAACCAGACTCTGAAAAGAAACATGTGCAGAGGTCATCTGCTGGGAGCACACTTGGGAGCCACCCCTGGGAGGCAGGGGAACTGGGTAGAGGGAGGAATGGCTGCGATGTGGTCTCCATGGCCTCTCTGGTCTCACTGACTTGGGGGCTGGAGTGGGCTTAGGATTTGGCCCACATTGAGGGAGGAGACGGGCCTTCCCACCCCTGCACCGCCCAGTCATCAGGCAATGCTAAACCCTAGGGAAGGGGGAGCCTTGGCAGAGGCAACTCTCTCCAGCTGAGGCAATGCCTGGAGATGACTCAGCTAGGGTTGCCGGCAGCCAACAATCTCGACAGCTGGGGACTGAGTGCCTCAGTCTGAAGGGAGACACATCCCGGCGTATTCACGCTCTGATGGCGCCCATCTCCTTCAGAGCAGAGCCAGGCTTAGAGTGGCTGTCAAGCCCTGCTTGATGCTGCCTCTCTGCCCCCCTCTCTGCCGGCTTTCCCTCTCTCTTCCCTTCCATCAGCTTAAACTGGATGGGTCCTGCTGCTCCTGGAACATGCCAAACATTCTCCTGCCTTGGACTCCGATGGCATGTTCCCTTACCTGCCCCTGACCAGCATGGCTTCATCCTTGTCTTCTTCCCCTTCTTGCTGAAGTGTTAGCTTCTCAAGAGATGCACGTTAACCACCCTGTTTAATTCTCCAAGTATCCTCCGGACCCTGGCTTAGAATCTTCTGCAGCATTTATGGCCACCAGATGAACTGCATTCCTTTTGTGGATTCCCCTCCCGCAAGGGGAATGGAAGCTTGATGAGGGCCGCATCTTTGCCCGCCTGTTCACTGTTGGGTCTCCAGGGCCTGGCTCATGGAGATGGTGCAACAGTGCTCGCCATATGAATGAATGAATGAATGAATGAACGAACGAACAGATGGGTGGAAAGAACAACAAGCGGTAGATAGGCTCAGACCAGGACCTCACGGGTAAATGTCATCATGTTGAGAAGACTGGCCGGGCTTCCTGAGATGGGGGTGCACTAAGGACATAGGCCATGTCCCTATGGTATTGGTGGGCAGGACACAGCCATATGATATGCCTACAGTGAAGTTCAGACTAACAGAAGGACTTGGAGACCAGGACACTGGACAGCAGCCACATCAGACATGCCTACAGTCCTGTGCCGCTGAAGGTGTTCAGTGGGTATGTTGGGAAGGGAGAGGGACTGACCACAATCCAGGTCCCGTCCTCAAGCCACAGTTGATGAAACTGGCTGTATCGACCTTCGGAGAAGGCTCTGCCCTGTCCGTACGACAAGTAAGGAGACCCACAGCAAATCCGCCTTATCCCTGGCGGGGGCACCAGCTGTGGCAGGCCTTCTCATCTCTAGTACCCAGTTATTCCATCAAACATGAATCTAGATGTTGCTGAGAGGTATTTTGTAGATGTGGCTAATATCTGCAATCTGTTGACTTGATGCAAAGGAGGTTATCCTGGTGCTCTAAGTAGGCCTCACTGAGTCCATTGAAAGCCCTGAAGAACAGAACTGAGGTTGTCCCGAGGAAGAAGAAATTCTACCTGTGGACAGCCGCTTCAGCTCTTACCACAGAGTTCCCAGCCTGCATTTCCTGGTGGCCTGTCCTATGAATTCAGATTTGCCCAGCCAGTCCCCACAACCATGTAAGCCAATTTCTTACAATTATCTCCTAGTATTAATAATATCTTAATAATATACATATAAATAATATATCCTAATATTAATAAATGTGTGTGTGTATGTGTGTGTGTGTGTGTGTGTGTGTGTGTGTGTGTCTTACTAGTTCCATTTCTTTGATGGAATCCTGACTGATACAGATAAGTAATCAGAAAAAAACTGAACATGAGAGGGGACTATGACCAGATTTTTTATCAATCAGTATAGACGATTTTCCAAAATGTAGTTGGTTAGGACACAATCACCAATTGTGTAAGCAGGGTAGACCCAGCTATCTATGGCCAGATCACAGATGGAACACGTCATAGATCTAGATGGCATAATCAATATCAGTTGTCCAGAGCACAGCTGACCAGGACAGGATGGATTAAGGACACAGTATAGAAGACAAAATGAAGACAGACAATTGTCCTGGATGTAGCTGGCCAAGAAGACAGTCACAAAGGAAATGGTCAGTGTGTTGCCCAGGACCTGGGTGGCCAGGCCATAGTCATGAAGATGAAGCCAGAGAGGATTTGCTGTCCAAGACACCAGGGCCAAGAACGTGTCTTTGAGACAAACTCAGTGTAGATGGTATAGACAGGCCATTACTGGCCAGAAACAAGTCTTGGGGACACACAACTAAGAGTATAGATAACGTTACACTGTACCAGATACTCATGGCCTCGCATATCCTTGGAGAAAAGTGTCCTTGAGACAGCCCCCATGTGTACTTGTGCTAAAGGTAGGCTGTGGTTTATTTTTCTCATTTATCCAAGTAGCTATTTTTGTTCATTAAAACCTAGTTACTTGCTGCATCTAGCCAGGATCCTGGAGTGCTCGCTTGGTTAATTTAGGCAAGCAGAGCTTTGACGAAGTAATTTTATCGTCCTCTGGGATTGGCCAGCTTATGCCAAGCCTCACTCTTTCCGTTGAAATGGAGTTAATTTTCGCTGAAATTGCTTCTTAGCAGACAAACACATTCCCCATCATTGAGAGCTTATGCTTCTGCAGCTCTATTATTTCTTAATTTACACACCCAGGCAGCACAAGATCCATGCCCAAGACAGAGACTCTCCCACAGTGTGGCGGGAAGAAGAAGAGACGAGTGCGGCCCCTGCTCAACCCCACATGCCTGGTTAGAATCAACCGTTAGCCATTAATCAGTAATCGTCCAGTCAATCTGTGCACCTGGCGTTCCCAGTGTGCCCAGCTCTGTGCAAAGCATGGCAAGAGGATGTAAGGAGATGTGACTCTGTCTTTTTTTTAAATTTCCGAATGAATTTTCTTTTTTTTTTTATTTTTATTTTAAAACTGTGGGGTACAATTTAGGGTTAGGTATACAAATATTCATTGAATCCTTGTTGATGAGGAGTGCCCCCCACTTCCCCAGGCAGATATCGGCTACTGTTATTCCCACCTCTCCGTCCCACCCCCCTGCAGTTTCCGGCTACTGTCAATCCTTTTCTTGTTTCTTTTTTTTTGAGTTGGAGTCTCACTCTGTCACCCAGACTGGAGTGCAGTGGCCGCTCCCAGCCACTGCAGCCTCGACCTGCTGGACTCCGGCGATCCTTCCACCTCAGCCTTCCAAGTAGCTGGAACTACAGGCGCGCGCTACCACGCCTGGCTGATTTTTGATTTATTGTAGAGATGAGGTCTCGCTAAGTTGCCCAGGCGGGTCTCGAACCCGCGGTCTCAGGCAATCCACTCACGTCAGCCTCCCAAAGCACAGGATTACAGGCTGAGCCACCAAGCCCGGCTGATAATATCTTAGTGTATGGAGAAATATAGAAGTGAATTGCCACATAACAGAAGTTAAAGTAATGGCCTCTACATGGATTGATAAAATATGAAAAAAAAAAAAAACCCAATCCAGGTGATAA
Organism: Tarsius wallacei; assembly: GCA_963574415.1. Classification (NCBI taxonomy): domain Eukaryota; kingdom Metazoa; phylum Chordata; class Mammalia; order Primates; family Tarsiidae; genus Tarsius; species Tarsius wallacei. The sequence continues at coordinate 29,091 of CAUYQG010043187.1, read as the reverse complement.
ACTGAGAGTTACTTTTGTGATGTCAGCTTGTGGAAATGATATTTTCTCCATTTGGCTTCATTTGCTGTGCTTTTATTTTGAATCACTGAAAAATGTTTAACGTAAATTTAGTATGTCTGATAATTAAAAATTAAGGTCCTTCCTATATTTTTTTAGAATGTTCCATCTTTTCATGAGAAATAGCCATAGTTATCCATTTATTTTGGCCTTTTTCTATGTATTCTATAATATTCTAACTTTTCCTCCAATTGACCTTGCATAATGTTTGTTGGTTTATCCCTGGGTATTTCAAACGTTTTATTTTCCACAGGAAATCGGATCTTGTTTTTGTTATTTTCTTCTACGAAGAATATTTTTTAAAAGGAAGACAGAAAAGAGGAAACAGAAGGAAAAGAGAAAGGACAGTTAAAATGTGAAAAATTGAAATGTGAGGATGATATAATACAGGAGGAAGATAGGAGAAAATTTGAATTTTATTGAGTACCTATTATGTCCATGTGTTAGGAGGATTACAAGCCACATTTCTTATAATCCTTAAACTAGCTGGGTTATTTGAAAAAATTGAAATTTTGAAATCTCACCAAAGGAGTATAGAACAGGAAATAGAAAAGGAACAGGTTTGGAGTGAAACCTGGGAACTAATTACAGATTTTACTCTCAGATAAGTTTTTTTTAGTCCCCCAAAGCACAAAATGTTAAATGAAAAAATTAATTACTACAATTACATGTAAATTTAAGGCCATCATTTATGAAACTCATGACAGTCAATATTTAGAGAGTTGAGAGACTGAGAGAAGACATTCAGTATATGTAAGACTGACCAATTTTAGGCATTCAACTTTTAGATTTTTTTTTTTTTTTGAGTTGGAGTGTCACTCTGTCACCCAGACTGGAGTGCAGTGGCCGTTCCTGGCCACCGCAGCCTCGACCTGCCGGGCTCTGGCGATCTTTCCGCCTCAGCCTTCCAAGTAGCTGGAACTACAGGCGCGCGCCACCACACCCGGCTAATTTTTTGATTTATTGCAGAGATAAGGTCTTGCCAAGTTGCCCAGGCGGGTCTCGAACCTGCGGGCTCAGGCAATCCACTTACCTCAGCCTCCCAAAGGCATGGGAGTACAGGCTGAGCCACCGAGCCCAGCAACTTTTAGATTCTTATTGAGAAATAAAGAGTAAAAGTCCCTATACATGAACTAAAATATGAGCAGACAATAATCAATAAGAAAACCAGTTGATTACCAAGCACATGAATGGATACTTAACCCCTTGGTATTGTTAAATGCAAAATAAATATAAATGCATATACTTGAAATGTCACAAAATATAAACCTTTTGAGAGCAGAGATGGAGTGATGTAGAAGCAATCATGTATCCCTTACAGGAAGGTCTAGGACTCAGTAGTTTCAAGAGCAATCTGGACAGGGACTTCTGCAAATGTTCCCACTTCTGTATGTCTCTCAAGGAGGTATACAATTTCCTGTAGGGGAGATTTTGCTCACAATACTGTTCAAGGCAGTTAAAATGGGCGTACAATGTTGTGGTGGCAGGTAGTGAAATGATCTAGAAACATCCATAAGTGAAGAAATGCAAGAGTGAATGTCCACCCTTAAGTTCTGCAATATGATTATGGTACATATAAAAGAACAGGGCTCATCTTACTAGAATACAGCAAATATCTAAAAAAACACAAATCAAACACACTAGATCTGTGACTGATGTGTGGTAGAATGTGAAGTGGAACCCTTTTTTTTTTTGAAGGGTGGGCCCCTTGTAGTACAGGCTTTTCCCACTCAGTAAATGTTCTAGGAACCCATTGGCATTAGTGTACTAGCTAGTGTTGCTGTGACAGGTTGTGTTTGGCTTCAGGGAATTTATTTTATTTATTATTATTATTATCATTATTATTTGAGTTGGAGTCTCACCCTGTCACCCAGGCTGGAGTGCAGTGGCATGCTCACGGCCCCTGGAGCCTCGACCTGCTGAGTTCAGGTGATCCTTCCGACTTAGCCTTCCAAGTAGCTGGAATTACAGGCATGTGCCACCATGCCTGACTAATTTTTGTTTATTTATTTATTGTAGAAATGGGGTCTTACCATGCTGCCCAAGCTGGTCTCGAACCCCTGGGCTCAGGCAATCCTCTCACCTCAGATTTTTTTGTTTGTTTGTTTTTGTTTGTTTTTGAATCAGAGTCTCACTCTGTTGCCCAGGCTGGAGGGTAGTACCACGCTTCCGGCCACTGCAACCTTGACCTGCTGGGCTCAGGCAATCCTTCTGCCACAGCCTTCCAAGTAACTGGAACTACAGGTGTGTGCCACCACATTCAGCTAACTTTTTGATTTACTTTAGAGAGATCTTGCCATGTTGCCCAGGCAGGTCTCAAACCTATGGACTCAGGTAATCCTCTCGCCTCAGCCTCCTAAGGTGCTGGGATTACAGGCATGAGCCACCATGCCTGGCTATTTATTTATTTATTTGAGATTCTTTCAACATGTTTGCCCATTTCATGATGGGTGATTTATGAGCACACTTGCCCACACCTCACTGAGTGTTCAGCAGTTTTGGACCAAATAGAGCATGATCCCCATGCACCACCCTCCCTATTCACCTGATGTCTCCCAAGTGACTTTTTTTTTTTACTTCTTCAAAGGGAAAAAGTCCTCAAAGAGAAACATTTTGCCAATGTGGAAGAGATGAAACCAGAGGCACTAAAAGGCAACTAAATCTACAAGTTCAAAAACTGTTTTGAGCAGTGGAAAAGGCATCTCAATATATGTATTGCATCAAATGGAAAGTACTTTGAGGGTGACTAAAGTTTAAAAGTGTAAGAATAAATACACAGTTTTGTATAAATACATTTCAGGCTTTTTTTGCCTTCCCCCCTCGTAAATGGCTGTGAAGAACAGGAATGGTTGGAAACAAGAATGACAAAGAAGATCTGATTTTTCCAGAGATATGAGAACAGGAATGATCTCACACTGTCCACAGTCATCTTGCCCAGTCCTACTTCACAGCTGCTAACTAAATTCAATTCCCACAATAACTTGGGAAAGTGGATTTTATTTTAGTTTAATTTAATTTAATTTTTGAGTTGGAGTCTCACTCTGTCGCCCAGGTTGGAATGCAGTGACACACTCACAGGCCACCGCAGCCTTGACCTGCTGGGCTCAGGTGATCCTTCCACCTCAGCCTTCCAAGTACCTGGAACTACAGGCACAAGCCACCACGCCTGACTAATTTTTTTATGTATTGTAGATATGAGATCTCACCAAGTTGCCTGGGCTGGCCTCCAACCCGTAAGCTCAGGCAATCCTCTCACCTCTGCTCCCAAAGTGCTGGGATTATAGGTGTGAGCCACCACGCCCGGCAGAAAGTGGATTTTAAAAGATGGTGAACCCAGCCGGACTCAGTGGCTCAGCCTGTAATCCCGCGCCTTGGGAGGCTGAGGTGAGTGGATTGGCTGAGCCCGCGGGTTCGAGACCCACCTGGGTAACTTGGCGAGACCTCACCTCTACAATAAATCAAAAATCAGCCGGGCGTGGTAGCGTGCGCCTGTAATTCCGGCTACTCGGAAGGCTGAGGCGGAAGGATCGCCGGAGCCCGACAGGTCGAGGCTGCGGTGGCCAGGAGCTGCCACTGCACTCCAGCCTGGGCAACAGAGTGACACTCCAACTCAAAAAAAAAAAAAGATGGTGAACCCCTTGAGCAAATGTATTTTTCTAAATATGACCTGTAATCAAGTTGTAAGATGTTGATCTATTCATTTATCTGGGCAAAAATGTAGGAATGAAATGGCCGTGCCACAGATATGGTGAATAATTGGTTGGTTTTTTTTTTTGAGTAGGAGTCTAACTCTGTCACCCAATCTGGAGTGTAGTGGCACGCTCACACTACCTCAGTCTTCCAAGTAGCTGGAACCTCAGGCGTGGTTCCACCATGCCCGGCTATTTTTTGTTTTCTTTTTATTTATATATTTATTGTAGAGACAAAGTCTTGCCAAGTTGCCCAGGCTGGTCTCAAACCCCTGTACTCAGGCAATCCTCTCACCTCTGCCTCCCAAAGTGCTGAGATTACAGGCTGAGTCACTGCGCCTGGCCTTTTTTTTTTTTTTTTGTCAGGATCTTACTCTCTCCTAGGCTGTAGTGCAGTGGTGCAGGCACAGCTTACTGCAGCCTCAACATCCTGGGCTCAGGCGATCGTTCTTCCTCAGCTTCCTGAGTAGTTGGGACTACAGGTACATGTCACCATACCTATCTAATTTTTTGACTGTTTGTAGACACGGAGTCTTGCTGTGTTGCTATGGTGGTCTAGAACTTTTGGGTTTAAACAGTCCTCTCACCTTAGCCTCCCAACAGTGTGGGATTACAGCCATGTAAAACTGAAACTCTGTGCCCATGAAGTAACAACTCATTACTCTTCATTCACCATTACCCCTGGTAACTACCCTTCTATTTTGTGTATATGTACAAAGGGGGACCCAGACAAAAAAAGGAATTTATTTATAAAAATTGTGTATTGGCCATGCACGGTGGCTCAGCCTATAATCCAAGCACTTTGGGAGGCTGAGGCGAGTGGATTGCCTGAGCTCCTGGGTTCGAGACCAGCCCAGGCTACTTGGTGAGACCACGTTTCTACAATAAATAAAAAATCAGCTGGCTGTCATAGAGTGCACCTGTAATTCCAGCTGAGGCAGAAGGACTGCCTAACCCAGCAGGTTGACGCTGGGGTGGCCATGAGCGTGCTACTGCACTTCACCCTGGGCGACAGAGTGAGATTCCAACTCAAAAAAAAAAAAATTGTGTATTATTCTTACATGTTTAAACTTCAGCCACCTTCAAAGTACTCTTTGTTTGATGCAATGCACATAATGAGATGCTTTTCCCCCTGCTCTAAAGAGTTTTTTTTTTTTTTTTGAGTTGGAGTCTCACTTTGTCACCCAGGCTGGAATGCAGTGGCACACTCGTGGCCACCACAGCCTTGACCTGCCCGGCTTAGGTGATTCTTCCACCACAGCCTTCCAAGTAGGTGAAACTACAGGTGTGCGCTACCACACCTGGCTGATTTTTTTATTTATTGTAGAGATGAGGTCTCACCATATTGCCCAGGCTGGTCTTGAACACTAGGGCTCAGGCAATCCTCTCACCTCGGCCTCCCAAAATGCTGGGATTACAGGCTTGAGCCACCGTGCCCGGCCAGTAATTATATATATATATTTTATATATATATATATTTTATATATATTTTTTAAATATTATATATATATATATATATTTTTTTTTTTTTTTTGAGTTGGAGTCTCACTCTGTCGCCCAGACTGGAGTGCAGTGGCCACTCCCAGCCACTGCAGACTCGACCCACTGGGCTCCGGTGATCCTTCTGCCTCAGCCTTCCAAGTAGCTGGAACTACAGGCACACGCTACCATGCCCGGCTAATTTTTGATTTATTGTAGAGATGAGGTCTCGCCAAGTTGCCCGGGTGGGTCTTGAACCCGCAGGCTCAGGCAATCCACTCACCTCAGCCTTCCCAAGGCGCGGGATTGCAGGCTGAGCCACCAAGCCTGGCTGTAATTATATTTTTAATTGAGGAACTGCCATACTATTTTCCATTATTGTGGCACTATTTTACATTACCACCAACAGGGCACAAGAGTTTCAGTGTCTCCACATCTGTGACAACACATATAATTTTCTCTTTTTTGATAGTAGCCATCCTGATACAATTGATTTTTGTTTTTGAGTTGGAGTCTCACTCCGTTGCCCAGGCTGGAGTACAGTGGCACACTCACAGCCACCCCAGCATCTACCTGCTGGGCTCCAGCGATCCTTCCAAATAGCTGGAACCACAGGTGTGTGCTACCCTGCCCGGCTAATTTTTAAAAAATTTTTTTGTAGAGACGAGGTCTCGCCAAATTGCCTGTGCTGGTCTCAATCCGTGGGCTCAGGCAATCCACTCGCCTCGGCCTCCCAGGCTGAGCCACTGAGCTTGACCTAATTGATTTTTATGTGCATGATTTAGGTATGTTCTTTGAAAGTCTCTATCCTAATTTTTTGGCCAGTTTTTGACCCTCAGGTTTATTATGTAAAGAGACATCCTGTAGTTTTACTTCATTGTCAGTCTAATTTTTGACATTCAGAATTTTGCATCTGAGATTCTAACAAATATGTATGCAAGTTGTGTAAATCACTTAACTCTGGGTCTTATGTACTCAAAATCTAAATTCTATGAACATTTTCTGGTTTATATAGGTTTAGGCAAATCTTTAGTTGTATCTCTTAATTCAGCTCATTTCCAAGGTTTACATTCTACAGTTGCTTGCATACTTAACTTATGAGAATGATGGCGCTTTTGAGGCAAATATCATTTGCTGTATTAGGGGAGTTGTTTGAAAAAATATAAGGGGTCTCGACAAAAGAAAAAGGAAGGAGGAGGTGTGAAAACATAGAGATCAGAAAAATAAGGGAGAAAAGGGAATGCTGGATACAGGAAGGCAACTGGTGGTCAATGTCAGAAAGAAGTTATTATGAAAAGGAGAGTTCAGTTTTTGGACAAGTTTTTACAATTGCTCACTGGTTTTGGCCAAATAATCTTTTAGTGAAGAATTTTTTGAATCACAATGGCTGAGAAATCACATACAAAAATTTCATACCAATACAACAAATTTCAATTTGACTTAAGAAATTTTATTTCCTGGCTGGACACAGTGGCTCATGCCTTTAATCCCAGCATTTTGGGAGATTGAGACAGGAGGATTGCTGACTCAGGAGTTTGAGACCAGCCTATGCAACATAGCTCTTAAAAAAAAAAAAAGAATACAAAGAAAGAAAATAAATGGTGGTGGCACACACCTGTAGTTCCAGCATTACCTCGACCCAGAAGGTCGAGGCTTCACTGAGCCTTGACCGTTCCACTGCCCTCCAGTCTGGGTGACAGAGATCCTGACAAAGAAAAGAAAGAAATTGTGTTTCCTGTCTTCTAAGGTACCTCTTAAAATGAATAATTTCACATCAAATGTTCTTCAGTAGTCAATGAAACCCCAAATTATCCTTGGTGAAGTTTTGTTGTTTGAAAACGTAGGCACAAAAAAATAGGATTATTATTATTACAAGAGTTTTTACTGAAAAAGATGACTTAGACTTACAAGACAGCATGAGAACTGTCAATGGCCAGTAGCAATGTAATGCTTTTATACCTCCGGCCTTGGACTTTTACCTGGATGGATAGCTACATCTAAATGCAGACCTCACAACTGCACTTCTTCAGCAGGCAAATAATGAGAAAGATAGATAGAAATAGAGATAAAAGATAGAGACGGTAGGGATAGATATAGAGTTAGAGAGAGAGAGAGAGAGAGAGAGAGAGAGAGAGAATACTTACTGGATCAAAGTTCAGTTTTCAGGGCAAACTATCCAGATGAAAGGAGAACCTTCTATAGTTTTGTGGGTGACATAGAACAAAGTTTGTTCAAATAGATGCTGGTTTATTTAGAGTCACACACCTGTGCCACTGGGAAATCAGGCCTCTATGGTGCATGCCTGTTTCTACCATATGGTTTTCCTTTTTATGACAAATAATACTCGTAGACAGCACAGCACAAAACAGTAACACAAAATACAGCAAAAAGGGATAAAAAAAAGGTGGCCTTGTTCAACTAAAAATGCCAAACAAATAAGAGTCAATAACAAAACCCCATAGCTGGGCATGGTGACTCAGGCCTGTAATCCCAGCACTTTGGGAGGCAGAGGAGAGAGGACTGCCTGAGCCCAGAGGTTTGAGACCAGCCTGGGCAACTTGGTAAGAATTTGTCTCTACAATAAATTAAAAAAAAAAATTAGCCAGTTGTGGTGGTATACGCCTGTAGTTCCAGCTACTTGGAAAGCTGAGGCAGAAGGATTACCTGAGCCCTGCAGGTCGAGGTTGTGGTGGCCGTGATCATGCCACTGCACTCTAGTCTGAGTGACATAGTGAAACTACGATTCCAAAAAAAAAGAAAACCCATTTGAGACCAGCCTAGGCAATATGGTAAGATCTTATCTCTACAATAAATAAAAAAAATTAGCTGGGCATGGTGGCGCATGCCTGTAGTTCCAGATACCTGGAAGGCTGAGGTGGAAGGATTGTTTGAGCCCAGCAGGTCGAGGCTGCGGTGGCTGTGAGCATGCCACTGCACTCCAGCCTGGGCAACAGAGCGAGACTTCAACTCAAAAAAACAAAAAAAACAAAAACGTCATTAGTGAAAAATATGCTCAATAGTAACTACATTGAATTTCAGACATAGAAAACTGTAAATAAGTGAGGATTTCAATAAAAACAAGCAAACCTCTTTTCTGAGCTTGCTATAGTAAGGGAGTCATCAACCATCATTGTATTTGACGAAGACTCAAAGGAGAGCAGAGTAGTGAAAACACCTTATAGTGGAATAAAGAGAAGATTTCAGAACAACCCTGATTGGAGGCTACAGGCATGGGGAAGCAGTGTGGAAACTAAATAGAAGTGAAGAACATTTTATTTGATTGATTAAGGGCACATATTTGGCTTCCTCTAGTTAATTATAAATGGGAAGTATGGCAAAAATTAGGGAAGCTTCCAGCAATTAATAAAGTCCTGACCATTTTGGACCAATTGTTAAGTTGTTTGACTTCCTGCGTGGTTACTAGACATAATAATCCTACTCTTGTACTGGTTACTGTAGACAGTGAGTTTGCTTCCTGAGCTGGTTAGTGCAGTAGTATGTCGGAGTTCTGTTTTGTATCTTTTTGTTTGTTTGTTTGAGTTGGAGTCTCACTCTGTCACCCAGACTGGAGTGCAGTGGCCGCTCCCGGCCACTGCAGCCTCGACCTGCTGGGCTCCGGCGATTCTTTCGCCTCAGCCTTCCGAGTAGCTGGAACTACAGGCGCGGTCTACCACGCCCGGCTAATTTTTTTGATTTACTGTAGAGATGAGGTCTTGCCAAGTTGCCCAGGCGGGTCTTGAACCCGCGGGCTCAGGCAATCCACTCACCTCAGCCTCCCAAAGGCGTGGGATTACAGGCTGAGCCACTGAACCCAGCTCTGTTTTGTATCTTTTTTTGACTATTGGCAATTTCTACAGTCTCTAGTCCAAACAAGAAATACACCTACAATATTTGGATTTCGTGTCTTCTTAACTTGTCTTATATTGGAAATTGGTTTAATTTTCATTCTCCCCTTCCTTCCTGCCCATTTCAGTCCCAGATCTTCAGCAGGGAGGCATTTTTGTTTGCTTTTTAACCTGAAGGATGTCCCCAAATATCAAAATCTAATGGTCTAATTCTCAGAATTTCTCCCTTTGATGAGTTGCTAGCTTTATTTCTGAACATGAACTTACCAAAATATTCCCCAGAAATCCCCTAGGTTCAGACATAGATCTCCATGCTTCCCATTCCATAGCAGCAACTCAACTTTTCCTTGATGTCTCCTTGGTAACAGAGAAAACTCATCAGAAGCAGTAAAGCAATTTTTTTTTTTTGCCTAAGTGGCACAAGTATCCTCAGATGAACAAGTAGCTGTATCACCCTTCAGTCCAATAATTTTTCTGGAGGAATCTTTTCTCCCTTGGAACACAAAGCCCACAGGCTGCAGAACTCATAGTTAAAAAGAAAGGTAGCAGAAATTATTGGGATGAGTTATTATGTTCAAAAATGAGGATAAATAAAATTGCAAAATTTTGTAAATGATATTTGACCGAGTTACATTTGAATTATTTCTAATTACTTATGTATATGCATGATGAGATAAAAGATAAATATTGTATGGAACATACTTATAAAATTATTTGTTACTTATCTGGAATAAGTTCTAAATGACATATGTCTTTCTTTAATATAGTTCCCTGATAATTTTCCACTCCTTAACACTTCCTTGTATTACTAAATTTATTTACAGAATTCTTTGAAGTTATAGTCTAAAATTTCATTTACAGTGCAACAAAATTTGGGCAGTAGTCATATCCAACTTGTTTTATTCCTTTATCTATTGAACATTTATTAATGAGAAACACTCAACAGTAGCATTTTACGCCTGAAGAATAATAATAGTGTAGGACATGTAACAAACTCTGTTATTATTTTACCTTCATCTGAATTTCTCTTAATAAAGTTGTTTTTTCTCTTTCTTTGGTTGTGGTTGAGGAAATCATGCATCTCATGGGTAACTCTGACTGCCCACCATTTTCTCCAGTGTATGGACAATCACATACAGTCAAATATCTCCAGAGGGAATTTTCCTTATTTAATAAATTTCCACTCTTTAGCAAGTTACCATAAATTATAGGCTTCCATTTTGACATTTTTGCATTCAATATACACAAAATACAGATGACAACAGCAACTTCCACAAGAATTGAAAACATTGCACTTTACAATGCCATATCTGGGTCGGTTAGTCTACCATTTCACGTCGAAATTCATGACTAATCCATAAATAGAAACCGAACCATTGAATGACTGCAAACTTTTAGATTAATACATTAAATTTAACATGCGAAGCACCCCCCCCCCCCATGAAGTTTCTGTTTGCCCGCAAGGCAGATCTGTGGTTGTCTGGCTGTCTCCTCAGAGCCAGGGCTGCTCTTGGGGAATTTGCTGTGCTTTATAGAGTGTGAAATAGTAAGAACCTAAGATTTTTTTGTGTCCTTGACTGCCGTCCAAGAAAATCTGGGGACGCCGCCCAAAAAAAAAACAAAAAAAAAGCACGTCAAGCCCCGCGCGGTCTTTGGAGTCCCGGGACTCCATTTCCCAGCGTCCCCGATGGTGCCACTGGGCCTTTCTCCATCGTGTAAGGAATCGTCGAGACTCGGAGACGTGTCCGGAAGCGGCGTAGAAACTTCACAACCCAGAAGACACTGCGTCGCGCGGCGGCGCGGCCGAGCCAATGAGAGCTTAAGGCGGGACGTCTGCGTGCGTGCGCACCCGCGCGCGCACCGGGGAGGGCGGGCCTTCCGGCACGTCCCGGCGGCGGTCGTCCGGGTCGCCGTGGGTTTTCGGCCGCTCGGGCCTATGGCCAGCTCGGCCGTCACCGAGGGGTAGCGGGGCAGCGCGAGGAGCGGCCTGGTTCTCGTCGCACAGAGGCGGGCGTGAGGCCCGGCGATAGGGTCGGGGCGACGGGGTCCTTGCCTCACCCCCCGTCGCCGCCGCTCCGGCCCCGCGCCTCCCTGGCCGGTGGGCGGGGGCCGCGCCGCTAAGCGGGGCTGAGGTGGGTGCTGTGCTGTAGGCCCGCCCCCCCGCCGGATGGCCCGGGAGGGAGGGCGCCTGCTCGGGTCGCTGCGAGCCAGGCCCAGTGTCCAGAAGAGACGCGCGGTCTCGTGTAGGGGGAGGGTCCCGGCTCAGCCGAGTGGTGCGGTGTGGGGAGGGTTCGCGTCCGTCACTGGCGCATTCAAAGGCTGGTGGGCGCCGCTGAGGGGCCGCCTGGGGCACGCCCTGGCTGTGTTGTCGGCGAAGACGGGAGAGGGTTTGGTGGAGTTTCGCCGGGAATGGCAGCCTGAGCATCCGGTAGCCGCGGGAGGCTTTCAAGGGAGGGTGAATGAGAAACTTAAAGTTGGAAAAAGCAGTGTGGGAAATGAACACAGGGGCGTCGGTGAGGAGGCCAGTGCAGTGGACTCAGGAGAATTGTGGTAGGACTTGGACCAGACCGTGGACAGTAGAGGGAGATGCGATGAGATTCTTTACACATCTGAAAGATAGGGCGGTAGGTTTTCCTGGTGCATCATATGTGTCTGAGCAAAAACAAGGAGTAAAAAACCATCTCAAGTGTTCGTGGGTTTTGGTTTTGGTTTTTGTCTGAACGCTCGAAAGAATGGAGTTGGGGAAGTCAGCATAAAGAACAGGTTTCAGGGAGAATTTCGCCGGTTGGATTTTGGACATGACCGTTCTCCAATGTTCAAGGTGGATATTTCACATGAGTAAGCGGACATAAGGGTGTGGAGTGTGAGGAAGGGAGTGGAATGGAGAAAGGGGGGTGTGGACCGAATGAAGGCATGGTCTGAGGGTCAGATTGAGTAGAGAGGTTTATTTTTCTTTTTTAATTTTTTTAAGTAAATTTAAGGGGTACAAGTGCAGTTTTGCTACATGGGTATATTGTCTCATAGTGAAGTCTGGGCTTTTTGTGTATCCATTACCCAAATAATGTACCCATTAAGTGGTTTTTTCATCGCCCATCACCCTCTCACCCTTTTGAGGCTCCAGTGTCTATCGGTCCATGTTCTTTATCAACGTGTACACATTATTTAGCTCCCACTTGTGAGAACATGTGTTATTTGACTTTTTGTTTCTGAGTTGTTTTACTTTATAAATGGCTTCCAGTTCTATCCAGGTTGCTGCAAAAGACATAATCTCATTCTTTTTTTATGGCTACATAATATTACATTGTGTGTATATGCCGCTTTTTTTTATCCAGTTATTTGTTGAGGGACACTTAACGTTGATTTCCTATCTTTGCTATTGTGAATAGTGCTGTGATAAAAATACAAGTGCATGTATATAGTAATTTTTCCTTTGGGTAGATGCTCAGTAATGGAATTGCTTGATAGAATGGTAGTTCTATTTTTAGTTCCTTGAGAAGTCTCCAGACTGTTTTCCATTGAGGTTGTACTAATTTACATTCCCACCAACAGCGTATGAGTATTCTCTTTTCACTGCATCCTCAACAGCAAGTGTTATTTTTTATTTTTTTACTTTTTTTGGCTTTTTAACAATAGCTATTCTGACTGGTATAAGATGATATCTCGTTGCGGTTTTAATTTACATTTTTTTGATGATTAGTGATGTTGATCATTTTTTCATATACCTGTTGGCCATTTGTGTCTTCTTTTAAAAAAATGTCTGTTCATGTATTTTGCCCACTTTTTAATGGGATTTTTTTTTTGGATTTGGAGTCTCACTCTGTCGCCCTGGCTGGAGCGCCCTACTGGGCTCAGGTGATCCTTCCACCTCAGCCTTCCAAGTAGCTGGAACTACAGGCATGCACTACCATGCCTGGCTAATTTTTTGATTTATTGTAGAGGTGGAGTCTCATCAAGTTGCCCAGGCTGTTCTTGAACCCATGGACTCAGTCAGTTCTCTCACCTCGGCCTCCCAAAGTGCTGGGATTATAGGCATGAGCCACCATGCCTGGCTGGGATTTTTGTTGTTGTTGTTGACTTCTTTGTATTCCTTGTAAATTCTGGGTATTAGTCCCTTGTCAGATGAATAGTTTGGAAAGACTTTCTCCCATTTTGCAGGTTGTACACGTGATTAATTTTATTTTTGCTATGCAGAAACTAGTTAAGTCCCATGTCTATTTTTGGTTTTTGGGGGGCGGGGGGTTTGAGTCGGAGTCTCACTCTGTGGCTCAGGCTGGAGTCCAGTGGCATGCTCATGGCCACCACAACCTCAACCTGCTGGGCTCAGACAATCCTTCTGTCTCAGCCTTCCAAGTAGCTGCAACCACAGACATGCGCCACCATGCCTGGCTAATTTTTCTTGATTTATTGTAGAGATGAGGTCTCACCAAGTTGCCCAGGCTGATCTCAAACCCCTGGGCTCAGGCAGTCCTCTCGCCTCTGCCTCCCAAAGTGTTAGAATTACAGGCATGAGCCACCATGCCCGGCTTCTGTTTGTTTTTGTTGCTTGTGCTTTTGAGGTCTTAGTCATGAGTTTTTCACCTAGACCAATATCCTGTAGAGTTTTCCCTGGTGTTTTTTTTCCTAATCTTTTTATAATTTCAGGTCTTACATTTAAATCTTTAGTGCATTTTGAGTTGATTTTTATATATGGTGAGAAATATGGGTCCAGTTACACTCTTCTGCATATGGCTGTCCAAGTTTCCCAGCATCATTTATTGAAAAGGATGTCTTTTTCCCAGTGTATGTTTTTGTTGCCTTTGCAAAAATAAGTTGGTCGTAGATGTGTGACTTTATTTCTGGGTTCCTTATTCTTTTCCACTGGTCTGTATGTCTGCTTTTATACCAGTACCATGCTGTTTTGGTTACTATAGCTTTGTAATGGAATTTGAAGTCAAGTGGACTTTTAATCTGAAGGAAGTCTTAAGGTTGGTATTTCAGATGGGCTTTTGTGAGGGAGCAAAGGGCTGAGACTTGGGGACAGACCATTGGTGTCTACAGACATGAGTCTCTTCATAAAGGCACAGACTTGGCATGGGAGAGGTTCTGGACTATGTCTGCCATAAGGGAGGTCTGGATAAGCTAAAGAGGTAGCCTGGTTTAGAAATTGAGATGTGAGTGGTTTAGATTCTCTACCTGCAGGCTTGGCTGACCCTCAGGGCTACTTTCTGTGGAAGAAGAGAAATGTCATCCAGGCTGGTGGAGCAGCTGGGTTCCAGACTGGGGTGCTGTTTTTCCCCCTTTCTCCACCTGTCAGGGAAAGAGGGATGATATACTACTGCTCCTGTCAAGGTCTCTCAGCAAACTCCCTTTAAAGCATTATAGAATAGGCAAGCCTGGTTACAGGAAAAGCCAGTAGCTTATTTGCCTATTCATTCCCTTCCTATAACTCATTAACTTAGTAATGCATGAAATACTTATTGATTTAAACCCTAATTAAGAAATATCTTTCTAGATATGTACAAATAGGCAGTTTGTGGTGAAATACTTAGTAAGTTGAATTTCTAAAAGTGTTTCATAATTGATTTGATGTCAATTTGCCTCTAAGTGTTTGCTTGCCATGGAAAAGTCTGACATCACATCCTCTAAAGTGTTAAATAGCTGAAAATATACATGACAATTTCAAAACCCTACTATCTCACTTGCACTGAAAACATTTATAAAACCGTTAGTTCTTGGACAATAATATCTGATATGTAACATGTGTTACTAATGTTTGATAACAATATGAGGTAAGAACCATTCTTACCCCTACTTGTAGTTGGGGCACTGAGACTCAGGTGGATTATATTCTTTTCCAGAGTCACAGAGCTGCTAAGGGGCAGCACTGAGGTCTGAGCAGCTGAGTTTATACAATCAAGATGAGATCAGTTTGTTCCAGGGCAGGGCAGAAGAGGTGGTGGTCCCTCTCAGCTTATAGGACTCTTCCATGGTTGCCCATATCTCATGGCCTTCTTCTTTCCTCAGGTCCTCCTGGCAATGGCAGATATGGACCCTGCACAGGTAAGAAGACTTTCCTGTCTTTCACCCAACTGCTGTCTCCCTGATGGTTTTGGCACCTTCATATAAGAAAAGGAGATGGCCTGAGAGTCTTTTCTATTCTTCTTTTTCTTTTTTATCTCTGAAAAACGGCATGACTCCAGAATCCTTGTGTCCTAAATTGGGTGCTGGGGTGTAAAGACTGGTGCCCTTTTTTGGCAGTTGATGTAGTAAGATGTGTCAAGACATCATGGGTATAGGATTCAAAATGTTTCAATGCTTAGATGTAAGACTGAGCTGGGATTTTCAGGGAACTGCAAGTCTCTGTCATATAGGAATGGGGAGCAGAGTGGGAGGAAGCTAGAGGCATACAGACGTCAGGCCCGGAATGAGACTAGGTCCTGGGTTTCTAAACTGAGGGTGGTGGGAGCTAGGGAAGATTTGAGACAGAAGAAGGCAGTGATAGGATCTCAGTTTAAGACACTTCTCTTACCTCAGAGTGAAGGGCAGATTTTGGAGGTGAGGGTGAATGCAGGGAGACCTGGGAGGATTATTTTGCAATAATCCAGGTGGATATGGGTGGTATCTGGACAAGAGTGATGATGGTGGAGGTGAGAGGAGTGGGTGACTTCAGGATGTGTTTTGAACTAGCACTGCACACATTTTATGATATAGAAAGTGAGGGACTTGAGAAGTTTGGAAGGAAAGGGAATCAATAGAAGTCCCATAGTTTTTGGTCTTGATTGGAAAGATAAACCCTCCATCAGCTAAGTCAGCAGTATGATAAATCTTCAGCAAGAGCAGGAAGCATCAGTGTTAGTCCATGTCTTGAATGTTCTAGATACTTTTTGTGGAAGAGTTCAGGTTGTAGACATCTACAACATGGTGGCTGTTGTGTGGAACGGAGAGAAGCTGTGGATTAAATTTAGGAAGTGGCATTTCTAGGTTAAGGTGGTAGTGAGGGGTCTGAGGACTGGGTCTCTCTACTGGGTACCTGGATGGTGGTGGAGGAGTCACTAGACAGATGAGGGAGCAGAGTGTTTGTGGGGATGGAGTATGTGTGAGATGGTGGGGAGTAGGTGTGAGAAAGGCTGAGATGAGAGTGAACGTGAAAGGGATGCCAAGGGAGTGAAATCTGGTCAGTTAGAAGAGTTGCTAAGCCTCAGTGGGTTGGGGTGAGGTGAAGATGGAGGTAGAGGTCAGTACAAGTAGACTTTGGATGATGCCTTTGTGGAGAGCAATTGTCTTGACTGCTTATGGGACAGGAAGTGGATTGCAGAAGGAGGAGGTTGGCAAGAGTATGTGAGGTCCTCACATGGTGTGGGTGACTGACCATGAAGTGAGAAATAGGGCCAGGTGGGGATATCTTCAGAGCAGGGCTTTAGGCTGCCCCTGACATTAGGGGACTTGATGTTTTGTGGTAGGACTGAGACTGAGTTGGATGCTGGGTGTGTCTGCCATGTTCCACATGGTTTTCATGTGCAGAGAATCCTGTGGGAGGTGAAGATAATGCTTACGATGTGGGCTGGGAGGTATCTGTAGAGTTGCAGTAGTGGAAGGCCTGGATATGTGATCGAAGTGCTTTCCTGTGAGTGATATACAAGCAGGAGGAGTGAATGGATAGCCCCAGGTCCCATCACTGGGAGCTTAAGGGAGAAGGACAGTCTGAGTTTGGTTGGCTGGGAAGCTCAGTGTGGGGGACCCCAAAGAAAATAGTTGGCAGGGGACAGTTACAGCCCCCCATGGCAGGCCCACATCCTAGAGGATACTTTTTTTCCCTCTACCCCATCCCCATCTGTTTTCTGTGTTCTGGACACAGTTGTCACTGGAAATGTGGAAGGAAAAGGTACTTGCGTCACTAGGTGTGGAGGATATTGAGCAGGAAATTGAGGTGTTGGAAGAGGGACTATAATCCTGGAGAGAGTGCAGCAGTGATTGTACCCATGGGGTTTTAACTTATGGATGTCAATTGTGATCGGGACAAACCAGTGACACTGACAGAAGATATTTATTACATTTCTGCAAGAAGATTGTGTACCACATAATGCAGGACCATATAGCAAAGCATCAGATTTGATTAGGAGGCAGAAAATAGGAGTGAGGAAAAAGCTTAGTTCACAGCTTCTGTGGTTCCTGAGAGAAAGGCAAGGCAGAACAAGGTGGGCAGGTAAGGTTTGGCTGGTTTGAGTAATTCCAGGACAACTGGGACACCGGGGCTGTCCCTAGTTATGTGGTACCTCTCCCTGGGTTGATTTAGGACAAGGGAAATATTGGCTTGGTGTGTGCAAGTTAGATCACGAGGTGGTTCAGAATATGGACTCAGGGTAGATGGAAACACATTTGGCTGTTAGTTTGGCCCTGTATTTGATGAGTGCCAAGTACATCAATAGACAATCTAAGTAAACACAATTTGAAAAGAAGCTGCTCATATACTCAACTGTCCCAATTTTGGCAGGACCGTGTGGTCTTTGAGGACGTGGCCATTTATTTCTCCCAGGAGGAGTGGGGTCACCTTGATGAGGCTCAGAGATTGCTCTACCACGACGTGATGCTGGAGAATTTGGCACTTTTGTCCTCACTAGGTAAGGCCCTCACACCCTTCTGGGTGTCCTGGGTTGGGCTGTGTTTTCCCTTTTTATTCAAGAGCAGCACTACCTTTTCCACATTGAGACCATGGGTGCTCCTTTTTCCCCTGGTTTCTTGGCACATGTGCAATGGGAGCCAGGGCTGGGTGCTCTCTAACCCCTTTTTCCTAGCAGCCCCATCCTTTGCTGCTGTGAAGCTCACAGGAAAGGGCCCAGAAGTCAGAAATCTTGAAGCTGGTGTAGCGATTTTACCTGCCTGTCTGTCCCTGGTTAAGTGACTGTCCAAATGCATGGAGCCTCTGTTCTCTAGGTTTTTTTCCTTCTGCTGATATTTCTTGGTGTATTTCTATGCCTGGAATATAAGATACTGACCAGGTTGCTAATTTTGGGGACCACTAGATTAAGAGTGTGCAGTACTCTTTTGGGAAGTTCTAGTGACTATAATGCGAGGAATGTCATGGGGTGGGTCTCTCTGGGTATGTGCTGTCCACTCCATTTCTCTGTCTTTCCCCTAGAACTGGTCTCTTCCAGGTCTCACACATTGTCACCTTGAGCAATGGGGAAGGTCCTGGGCACCTGGCAGGGTGGATGATAGTCTGGTAATGGTAACAGAGACTCAAAAGGATGTGGCCCTGGTGCCTGGGAGTTGGGAAAAGGTGTGGTATCATGGTTGCATACAAATCACACTGAAAACTTGTCCTTTGCTCACCTTTGTTTGACAACAGGGCCAGTGGCCACACCTCATCTCTACCTTTTCTTCTCCATTATCATTTTTGGTATGATTTCTGGCCTCTGCATTGCCCCTTCTTCAGATCTACTTTTGTGTCCGCCTTTTACCCATTTCTTTCCACTGCTCCCTTTGCAGTGTGTCCTCAACCATATGACCTGTAATTAAGGTTTTGTGAGTTCTATACATATTTCTCAGTAGTCCTTGAGCACCAGCTTCTCTGTCACAATCTGATCTCTTTGGGTCTGGATGCACTTTGTACACATTGCACCACTAGCCATGGCCTGTTGAAAGCCATTTGCAGAGGAGTGAGTTGGAGTCCCTGCCTTTCCTCCCTGCACTGTACCCCATCCTTGTGTCCTCATCCATCATCAGGGCTCTCCCATTATGGGTGCCTGCAAGGCCCAGCTCTGCACAACAGGCCTTCTTCTCACTGGCTTAATATTCATACCTAAAAAAAAAAAAAAAATATTCATACCTGTCACCAATTCCATGGCCTTGTTTGTTGGTGTGACTAAGAGACATTTGTGAAGGGGCTGCCTCTTACCAGGGTCAACATGTACTTCACCAGTATTTCTGTTCTTGCAGGTTGTTGGCATGGAGCTGAGAATGAGGAGCCACTTTCAGATCAAGGTGTTTCTGTAGCAGCATCACAGGTCATGAGTCCAGTACCCTATCTATCCACTCAGAAGGTCCAGCCTAGTGAGACATGTGACCCACTCTTGAAAGACGTTCTGTGCTTGATTGAGCACAATGGAACCTATCCTGAACAAAAGATATATATTTGTGAGGCAGAGCTTTTTCAACACCGAAAGCAGCAAATTGAAGAGAATCTTTCCAGAGAGGGCAATTGGATACCTTCGTTTGGAAAGAACCATGGAATCAGTGTGGCAG
Organism: Tarsius wallacei; assembly: GCA_963574415.1. Lineage (NCBI taxonomy): Eukaryota > Metazoa > Chordata > Mammalia > Primates > Tarsiidae > Tarsius > Tarsius wallacei. The sequence continues at coordinate 9,800 of CAUYQG010043187.1, read as the reverse complement.
AGAGGACCTTTACATACAGTAAGGGTTGGAAGAATTTGCCAGCCACCTCAGGTCTTCTCCAGCACCAGGCCCCTCAAAGTGGGTGGAAGCCACACAGGGACACAGAGGACAGTCAAGTCTTTCAAACTGGACAAAATGATTACAAATGCAGCGAATGTGGGAAAGCATTCACTTGCAAATATTCACTTGTTGAGCACCAGAAAATCCACACAGAAAGGTCTTATGAATGTAACAAATGTGGGAAATTCTTTAGGTACAGTGCTAACTTCTTGAAACATCAGACAGTTCATAGCAGTGAAAGGACTTATGAGTGCAGAGAATGTGGAAAATCCTTTATGTACAACTATAGACTCCTGAGACATAAGAGAGTTCACACTGGAGAAAGGCCTTATGAGTGCAACATTTGTGGGAAGTTCTTTAGGTACAGCTCTACATTTGTTAGACATCAGAGAATTCACACTGGAGAAAGGCCCTATGAGTGCAGGGAATGTGGGAAATTTTTTATGGACAGCTCCACACTCATTAAACATCAGAGAGTTCATACTGGAGAAAGACCTTACAAGTGCAGTGATTGTGGGAAATTCTTTAGATATATCTCTACACTCATTCGACATCAGAGAATTCACACTGGAGAGAGGCCTTATGAATGCAGTGTGTGTGGGGAATTCTTTAGGTACAACTCCAGCCTCGTTAAACATTGGAGAAATCACACAGGAGAAAAGCCTTATAAATGCAGTGAATGTGGGAAATCCTTCAGGTACCACTGCAGACTCATTAGACATCAGAGAGTTCACACTGGAGAAAGGCCTTATGAATGCAGTGAATGTGGGAAATTCTTTCGATACAACTCCAACCTTATTAAACATTGGAGAAATCACACTGGAGAAAGGCCTTATGAGTGCAGAGAATGTGGAAAAGCCTTTAGCCACAAACATATACTTGTTGAACACCAGAAAATCCACAGTGGAGAAAGGCCTTATGAGTGCAGTGAATGCCAGAAGGCCTTCATTAGAAAGTCTCACCTGGTTCATCACCAGAAAATTCACAATGAAGAGAGGCTTATGTGCTCAATGAATGTGGGGAATTCTTTAGGCACAACTCCAACTTCATTAAACATCAGAGATTTCACAGTGGAGGAAATTTACCATTGACCATTTTAATTGGATAGTTCAGTAATGTTATGTAAACTACACGTTTTTATGCAACTTATTTCCAGAATTCCCTTCCTCTTGCAAAAACAACAAAACACAAAATGCTATGCCCATTAAACAACTCATTACCCTTCCCTACTGTCGCTAAAAACTTCACAACTACATGCCTACACTCTATGTATTTGATGTCTATTGGTACCTCATTTATGTGTATTCATACAGTATTTTATCATTTTGAGACTGATTTCACTTATAAGATCTTATGGTTCATCTATGTTGTATCATGTGTCAAAATTTCCTTTTTAGATGAAATAATATTCTGTTGTATGTATATACCATATTTAGTTATCCATGCATCAATGGATTCTTAGTTTATTTCCACCTTTTGGCTACTGAGAATAATGCTGCTATGAATATAAGTGTACAGATATTTATTTGAGACTTTGTTTTTGATTATTTTGGGGTACGTACTCAGAAATGGAGATGCTGCATCATATAATATTTCTGGTTTTAATATTTTGAGGAACTATTTTCCACAGTACCTGCACTATTTTACATTCCCACATGAGCTCCAATTTATATACTTCTTCACCAACATTGTTCATTTTGTATTTCTGGTTTATTTTGTATTTTTAGTTTTGAAATAGCAGCTATGCTGTTGGATATGAGGTGGAATAATAGTGTTTTCCATTTTTATTTTGCTAATGATTAATGATGTTGAGCAACTTTTCATATGTTTGTTAGGCATTTGTATATCTAGAGAAGTATCTATTCAAGTCTTTTTCTCCCCATTGTTAATGGGGTTATTTGCTTTTTGTTGTTGAGTTGTAGAATTTCTTTATATATTCTAGGTATTAACCCTTTACGAAATATATGATTTTAAAATATTATCTCCCAGTCTACAGGTTGCATTTTTACTCTGTTGATTGTGTCCTTTCATGAAATTTTAAATTTTGACATACAGTTGACTCTGCATCTATGGATTCAACCAACCATGGACCAAAAATATTCAGAGCATTTGTGGATAGAACCAACCATTTGTACTGCATCTGTACTGAATATGTACATACTTTTTTTTGTCATTCCCTAAACAATACAGTATAACAGCTATTTACATAGCTTTACACTGTATTGGGTATAACTACGTGGGAAGATGGTTAGGTTGTATTCAAAGACTATGTCTTTTTATATAAGGGACCTCTTGAGCATCAGTTGATTTTCCATAGGGAGTCTTGGAACTAGTTCCCCCACAGATACCAAAGGCTGACTGTAGTCCAGTTTATTTGTTTTTTACCTCTGTTACCTGTACTTTTGATGTGATATCCAAAAAACATTGTCAAATTCAGTGTCAAGCATTCTCCCCATGTTTTATTCTAAAACGAATTTTATATTTGTTGGGCTTCCACTTAGGTCTTTGATCCATTTGGAGTTCATTTTTGTATATTGTGTAAGGCAAGAGTCCACTTCATGTGGATGTTTAGTGTTCCATTATGTTTTTTTCCCCTATCAAGTGGTCTTGGCACCCTTGTCAAAATTATTTGACCATATTTGCCAGGATTTATTTCTGGGCTCTCTATTCTGTTGATCCATATGACTGTCTTTGTGTCAGTACCACACGTTTTAGGTGTGTGTGTTTGTGTGTGTGTGTTTGTACTGGGGGTGCCAAAAATATATACACATTTTAAGACGTTATCTATGTATTACTTTTAGTTCACTGTAATCAGAAGTATCTGGATGCTTGATGATAGCTACTTTGAGCACCTCTTGTAATTATAGAAGTCAAACATGTATTCATCTTTTGTTATTGGTATATATTGACTTACAACTTTAGTACAATTTTTCCTTAAAAAAAAAAATATATATATATATATATACACATACATACATGCACACATTTCATATATATATGAAATTTAATGCTGGCTTCACTCAGTTTTGAGGCCCAGACTGGAGGTCAATCATTGTCTCTTTTGAAGCAGCTGATTATGTCCACATGCCAACCACTTTTCTTATTGGGCTTTCACTATATTCCAGTCCAGGTTATTCAAATTAGCCAATCCACAGGTAACCCAACCCACTTGCCTTACATAAGCTGTCCCCTGCAGTTTCAGATTGCTGTTACTGTGTTCTAGATGTAATCATCTGTGGGGGCCTGCCCAAGTTTTTTCGTTCTTAGGTGTAGGTAATTCTGCCTTTCATGTATTCAAGTGACTTTGGGGTTGTTTCCTGCTATCAAAAGTACCTAGAAAGGTATTAGGACTGTAGTGAATGTTTTTGGAAAGTCTTTAGCCATTAGCCTAACCTCATTCAGTACCAACAAACTTACAATGGAGAAAGATTTTATGAATGATGGCAGTATGGTCTTTGTTTAACGTAATAATTAGAGTAGCTTTGTGGTAAGATAGCAGTTGAACCTCATCCAAGTGTTTGCATTAGAGATACTCTCTGTACTGCCAGGTTTTGTGAGCTATGTTGCACTGTTGAACTTGCCTAGAGCCTTTGCCAGAGTTAAGTCACTGCCAGTGCCTATTACAGAAGTCATATTTTGCCAGGCAAGGTGGCTCACGCCTGTAATTTGGGAGGTGGAGGAGAGAGGATTGCCTGAACCCATGGGTTCGAGACCAGCCTGGGCAATATGGTGAGATCTTGTCTCTATAATAAATCAAAAATTAGCTGAACAAGGTGGCGCATGCCTGTAATTCCAGCTACTTTGGCTGAGGCGGGATTACCTAAGCCCAGTCATCTCTCTTCTGGCAGAGAGCCAATGTGTATCTAGATAGTCACGTTAAAATGCACAGGTACAGCAGCATGCTATTCTTGCTCCCTTTATCTGGAGAATGCACCAGCCATTCATATTTGTTGGGGGCCTCATTCCCTCTCCCACAGTTCATTTGGGTGTAGACATAAGCCTTGGACAGAGGACACAGGCTGGCTTTGGCTGGCAGCTTGCAGATGTCTCCCTTTGCAGGGACATAATTGGTTATCTTGTGACCCTCAGGATGGAGTTTTCCAACCTTCATGTCACTTGCACTGTGAACTCCTTCCTACCGCCCTGAACACACACACACAGAGTTTTGTATAACAGAGGTCACATTGTTCATGGGAATCTAGTCATTTTGTGCCATGGGTTTTAAACAGAATTGGTCTCTGTTTAAAAATGAAAGGATAGGCCGGGCTCGGTGGCTTAGTCTGTAATCCCGTGTTTTGGGAGGCCCAGGTGAGTGAATTGCCTGAGCCCGTGGGTTCGAGACCCACCTGGGCAGCTTGGCGAGTCCTCATCTCTAAAATAAAAAAAATTAGCCGGGTGTGGTAGTGCGCGCCTGTAGTTCCAGCTACTTGGAAGACTGAGGCAGAAGGGATCGCTGGAGCGCAGCAAGTCTGGGCGAAAAAGTGAGACTCCAACTCAAAACCAAAAATAAAAATGAAAAGATAAATAGTTTTTGTGAGCTTCTACTTTGCTCCAGAGGGAATAGCAGGAAGACAAAGATCAACTCTCATGCAGATTTGGGCCAATTTGCATTGCATAAGAAGCCTCTTGGGAAAGTCTGAAGGACTTCTGTACCAAGTCTCATGCCCTAAATACAGAGTATTTGAGTTTTCCAGTCAGCCTGAGGAGAAAACGATTGCCTTGATCTTTAGGGCACTTGGCAAGAGCATGAGTTGGGTATCCTACACGGGATTTCTCATATTCCCCTGCAATGTTGAGGGATAGCTATCTCTTGTGAACTGCCTAGGAGCCATGTGTCCTGCAACCAAAGACTTATGTAGGTATATGTTGTTGGGCCAGGTGAACTCCGTGTTTTATAGATAAATAGTAAGTGGGAGAGACGCGGTAGAGTAGGTGAGCCTCCTCTAAAGGACCACCTACAAAAGTCCCAATATCTATGGCTATGTGGAATAAAGTATTACAGAAATTACAAGGACCTAAAGACTTGTGTACCTCCTGTAGCCAAGTCACTGTCAGAGCAACTAATTCAAAGATTTTGTGAATTCCTGTACCCTTCCTGGGCTAATACTTTCAAATCATACTTGCACAGACAGAACCTCATGACTCAGAACAGAGAAATTATAGAAATTATAGTCCAAGAATGGTTCTTTAGTCATTATTTATTGACTTTCGTGGACATGACTTTCATTTCTTTCCCATTTTTGTGACCATTAAGTCACCTAAGACATGAGGACAGGGTGTTAATGGAGTCAATACAGCTTTTGCTCATTGTAAAGATATTTCTAGAGAAACTGTCAGGAATATCCAGTAAATATTTTTATTGCAGTAAAATGTGCAGAACAAAATATTGCATCTTAGGACTGGGCACGGTACCTCATGCAAATAATTACAGCACTTTGCAAGGGTGAGGAGGGAGGATTGCTTGAGTCCAGGAGTTCTAAACCCAGCTTGAGCTACACAGCAAAACCTCATCTCTTAAAAAAAAAAAATTAGCCAGGTGTGGAGGTGTGTGCCCATAGTCCATTTACTCAGGAAGCTGAGGTGGAAAGATTGCCTGAACCTAGGAGCTTCAGCCTCCGGTGAGACATGATCATGTCACTGCACTCCAGCCTGGGTGACAGAGTAAGACCCTGACTCAAAAAATATATATATATATTTGCTACCATCTTAACCATTATTAACTGTTTAGTTCTTTGGTGGTATTACTCAAGATTCTCCAGAGAAAAAGAATCAACAGGTTGTATGTGTTTATATATAAAGAGAAATGTATATCAAAGAATTAGCTGATGTGCTTGTGACAGCCTGGAAAGTTCAAAATCAGAGGGTAAATCAGCAGACTAGAGACTCAGAGAAGAGATGCAGTTCAAACCTAAAGGAAGTCATTGGCAGAATTTTTTCTTGCATGAGGAGGTCATTTTTCTCTAATGAGTCCTTAAATAGACTGGATGCAGGCTGACCACATTATAGATGGTAGCTTGCTTTACTCAAAGTCTACTATCTTTAGTGTTAATCTCAATCTAAAAAGAAAAACAAATTCCAACACAGAAACATGTAGAATAATGTTTGACGGTATATTGGTCTTTAATTTAATATACAAAATTAACTGTCGACTGGATGCAGTGCCTCATGCCTATAATCTCAGCACTTTGGGAGGTCGAGGTGAGAGAATTGCCTGAGCCCACAGGTTTGAGACTAGCCTGGGCAACTTGGCGAGACCTCATCTCTACACTAAATCAAAACATTAGCTGGACATGGTGATGTGTGCCTGTAGTCCCAGCTACTTAGAAGGCTGAGGTGGAAGGATAGCCTGAATCCAGTAGGTCGAGACTGCGGTGGCCAGGAGCTACTGCCCTCCAGCTTGGTTGACAGAGTGAGACTCCAACTCAAAAAAACAAAACAAAACAAAACAAAAAACCAAAATTAACTGTCACATGTGGCATTATGTACATTCATGTTGTGCAACCATCACCACCATCCATCTCTAGTACTTTTTCATCTTTCCCAGCTGAAAATCTATACTCATTAAAGACTGATTCCCCACTCCCCATCTCTTGCCCTGGGCCTGGCAACCACCATTCTACATTTTTTTCCTCTATGAATTTGACTACTCTAGGGACCTGATGTAAAAGGAGTCATACAATGTTTGTCCTTTTGTGACTAGCTTATGTAACTTAGCATAATGTCTTTTTCTTTCTTTTTTCTTCCCTCCTGCCCTCTCACCTTTTTTCATTTCTCTCACCTTTTTCCCTCCTTTCCTTCTCTCTCTGTCTCTCTTTTTTTTTTTTTTTTTGAGTTGGCGTCTCACTCTGTCGCCCAGACTGGAGTGCAGTGGCCGGAAGCACCCTTGACCTATTGGGCTCCGGCGATCCTTCCGCCTCAGCCTTCCGAGTAGCTGGAACTACAGGCACGCGCTACCACGCCCGGCTAATTTTTTTGATTTATTGTAGAGATGAGGTTTCTCCTGCCCAGGCGGGTCTCGAACCCGCGGGCTCAGGCAATCCACTCACCTCAGCCTCCCAAGGCGTGGGATTACAGGCTGAGCCACCGAGCCCGGCTGTGTCTCTCTTTTTTCTAGACAGGATCTCACTCTATCACCCAGGCTGGACTGCAGAGGTACAATCATAGCTCACTGCAGCCTCAAACTCCTGGGCTCAAGCGATCCTCTCACTTTGGCCACCCAAGTAGCTGGGACTACAGGCATATGCCATCATACCCAGCTAGTATAATGTTTTTAGAGCATTTTTCACTATGAATATTAATCTTTGTTTTAAATAGTGTATTCTTGGGGCAAAACCTCCCAGATTGAAAATATTATTTCTTTATTTATTAAAGATGTTATTTCTTTCTAGACTTGAATCTCTTGTTTATATTCAAAAGTATTTGCTCCCATTCTTGTTTCTAAGTGATCATTTTTTTCGTATTGTCAAGTTGTAGCATTTCTTTTTGTACTTGATGACTATGTATATTGTGACCAGTATTTTTTTGTTTTGTTGTTGTTGTTGTTGCTTTTTTTTTTTTTTTTTAGTTGGAGTCTCACTCTGTTGCCCAGACTGGAGTGCAGTGGCCACTCCCGGTCACCACAGCCTCGACATGCTGGGCTCCAGCGATCCTTCCGCCTCAGCCTTCCAAGTAGCTGGAACGACAGGCGCGCGCTACCACGCCTGGGTAGTTTTTGATTTATTGTAGAGATGAAGTCTCGCCAAGTTTCCCAGGTGGGTCTCGAACCCGCGGGCTCAGGCAATTCACTCACCTCAGCCTCCCAAAGTGCAGGATTACATGCTGAGCCACCGAGCCCGGCTTGTGACCAGTTTTAATGTGACCTCTTATGACTTATTTTTTCCTAAATATTTTTCTTTCTATATTTTTTTTCTCTAATTTATAGAGTCCATGTTCATACCCATTATCTTAAAAAAAAACTTTTTTACAACATTTGCTGCTCCTTCGTCTGACATTTGAACTTTTACTTCCATTGTTTTTTGAATACATTTTGCTATTCATACCACTACTGTGTTATTTACATATTTTTGTCTTTTATACTTAATATTTTGGGTTTCAATTTTTGTTTCTTGTATTCTTTTTATTGAGAAAGTCAGCCTCATTTATGCTGTCTTTTGACCCCACTTGGCCACACAGGAATGGACCTTGAGCCTGGAACACAACCTTATTGAGGCATAAAAGCCTACATAGCCTGTTCTGGGCTTATCATCCATATGGAAACACCTTTTCTTTCCAGGCTAAGTGAGTGTTTCTGTATTCTGTTTAAGTGTGTCATATAACATCCACTTATCTCTCTGTTCTCTGCAGGGTGGGGGCAGTGTTCTTCCTCTGCAACACAAGAGGGTTGTACATAGGCAAATTGCCCAGTGTGAGCTGCTGGGGTATTCTCCCACCCATGAGGGGCCAACATACATCATTGAGGCTAATATTGCTTACTCTCTCTCTCTCTCTCTTTTTTGAGTTGGAGACTCACTCTGTCGCCCAGGCTGGAGAGCAGTGGCACACTCATGGCCACCCCAGCGTTAACCTGCTGGGCTCCAGCAATCCTTCCACCTCAGCCTTCCAAGTAGCTGTAACTACAGGTGTGTGCTATCACGCCTGAGTAATTTTTGATTTATTATAGAGACAAGGTGTATGCCAAGTTGCCCTGGCTGATCTCGAACCTGCGGGCTCAGGTAATCCACTCGCCTCGGCCTCCTAAAGTGCTGGGATTGCAGGCTGAGCTACCGGGCCCAGCCTGCTCTATCTCTTCTCTGTATAAGCCATGCATTGCCCTGTCCAGTGCTTGACTGTTTTCTGTATTTCTTGGTAACCAGATACCAGAATGCAGTGGGCAGACGTGTTGGGCATCCTCCCCGAGGATTGATAACTGGTGCACAGTGCCCTGCTTGACTTCTGTTGGTTTTTAAAAAATAATATATATATGCCTATTTTTATTTTATAACTATTTAAAGTGACTCCAAATATATTTTCAAGTAGTTTATATTATAATATTGGTCTTTTCAGATAAATAAAAACGCTTATCTTAAGGTCAAAATGTTCCAAGGAAGATCATATCCAGTTATATACTAAGGATGGTATTGAGGCCACACTGTATGTAATTAGTGCCCCTTTAGTTGGTTTGAAGTTGCTGAGAATGAATCCCAGAAACTGCAACACTGTTGATGCTGCACTCATTTCCTGTAGCTAGAACTCCCTCTTATTTTTAAGTTTTTAATAAGATGCTGGCTTATTAATTCAATATACCAGAATAACTATCATGAAAATATCAGTTACAGAAGATATAATGAATCATAAGGAAAAGCTGTAAAAAAAAAGTCTATGTAGGAATAAACAAAATCCACAAATCTTTTAACCAAAAATTGTAAAAATAAAACAACAGAATCAATATAAAAAATACTTGAATAATGACATAGGATTAAAATTTATATCCAATACCCACATTTAAATCAAATCTACTCAAAATATTCCAACCAGCAGTTTGTATGACATTCTAAATGTGGTCCAAAATTAATAGAAAGCCAACATTTCCTTGAAAGCTAAGATAATTTTGAGACAGAAGTTTAAGAAGTAGTGACTTGCATCCCCAGGTATGAGAAAATACTAGAAATTATAGTGATAGAAAAGTGGGTTGGGCACAGTGGCTCATGCTGGTAAATCCCAGCACATTGAGAGGTGGAGGTGGGAGGATCATTCAGTAGTTC